>JARYZH020000224.1:363992-606274 GCA_030021035.2 Notholithocarpus densiflorus | reverse complement strand
TCATCTAATTGAGAATATTCAATTAACTTTGTCAATTCAATTTGCATGCAGTTCAATTCATCCAATTTCACATAGAGGTAGGGATTGTTGTTCTTAATTGATAGTATTTTTTAATTGTCCTTATTTTTTTTTTTAATAAAGTTTGGCTACAAAACTTGGTTGTTCTGTACTTCTTTTATTATAATTATTATTATTTATTTATTATGGAAAGAGTGTATCTTTTTAATGATAAAATGAAAATTGTCCTACATCAAGAGCTAATTCAGAAATAATAAAACTTTGTTGATAAACTGGATTAACTATGCACGAGTGATTAGTACTATCACTATGCCACAACAATGTACCTTATCTATTAAAAAGAAAAACAAGAATAAATAAATATTGACAAGAAATAAACACGTTGTTGCCTATATGACTAACGTGACACAAGGGGTTTGGCTACAACCAGGAGATAGGTTAGTTACTCCCGTGTCGTGGGCCTCGTGGCCAATTCTGGTCATTTGAAAAAAAAAATGGTCTACACGTGTAGCCAAGTCGCACACATGTCCCGTGTCCAGAATGTGTCCAACACAAGCGGCAATCAAAATCTTGTGTCCGTGCTTTCCATTAAGAACCCACAAAAAAATTATGCTCTTTGTCGAATCTTTAGCAGTTTATTATTTTTTGATACAGAATCCTTAGCAGTTTATTATTAATTTGAAGTTTATTAGTACAAATGAATAAATATTTATTAATACATGTCATAAACATCAAGTAAATATAAAATAACCATAACAGTTTGAGAGAGAAAATCTACAACCTAATTTTTTTTTTTTTTTTTTTTTTTTTGAGAATGAACCTAATATTTGTTGGCACTAATCAAAGTGCAAGTAATCTAATAATCTAAACTATTTATTCCATAATTTAGCACCAAAAAATAAAAAAACTATTTACTCCATAATCAGAATACATACTTATCAGAAAAGACAAGAAAAGAATTTAGGATATAATAAACATTTTAAAACTCATTAAAAAATTCTCCTCTTAACTTCTCTTCTATAACCTTTGCTTAGGGACGGAGCCCGAACTTGGAATTTAGGAGGCAACTTTGTTGTTAGTTGCGTGTGGTGGCTTCAGCCTCCGCCTCTACCATTTAGCTGCTTCGAATTTATTATTTTATTATTTTGAGTTGTCTTCAATGTGTACTACTGGGTAAGGAAAAAATATTTTGTTTATAATTTTTTAAAAGATCAAGTTGTTTCTTTTGGGTAAAATTGGATGATTGGGCTTGATTTTTTTTTTTGTTGATATTAGTAATTTTTGTTGATGGGCTAATTTTTCTAGGCTTATATATTTTGTTTTAAATTTTAGAGTTATAAATTTTTTATAGCCTTTAAAAGGAGGAAAATGCTAGAATTGCAAACGTTTTTATAAATTACTAATGTGGTTAGTGGTTATTATTACTAATCGCAGACCCGCGCGTTGCGCGTGATAATATTATTATTTTATTTATCATTTATTAACAGTTGCTTTTTCATTATCTTTTAAGTTAATAAAAACCATACATATACTTTTTCTTAAACCTTTATATATATATATTTTTTTTTTCCTTAATGTGAATGTATGATTGTTTATTTGGAGAGAGAATCAATAATGGTTTCCTTTATCGAAACCCACTTCTCCTACCTGTACTGTGTGATAAATAGATCAAAACAGAGAAAGAGACAACATAAATTTGTTATTGGTTCAGAAAAACAAAACAAACATCCAACAAAACTCAACACAGAAAAGATTGAAAATTTTCTAAATTCTTGTTCTACTTGCCTGGACTCTTGATTGGCAAAACCAAGGATATTACACCAGTTGACTGTGGAGGAGCTAGTCGAGCTTGAGCTTGAGCAGGTGCTGCCGTTGGTGGAGATGAATCAACTGTAGAGATTGAGCCAGGATTTGGATTGAGGGGGGCTGAAGTATGGAAAAAAAAAAATTCATGAAAATCCAAAATAACATTGGTTCAATATTTAAAAACTAAGAACAAATGAGAAATGATTATTTCTTAATATATTGTAATACATTTGTTGTCACTCAAATTAATTATGGTTGCTAAATAAAAAATAATACAAGAGGGGCAGTAGATGTAGGAGAGAGAATCAGATCTGTGAAGGGGGCCATGGCTTATAGTTAAGGAGATTTTTGAAAAGCTAGGAGGGGTTGTAGCTTCGTCCTGGTGCGTGATAAAGCTATCCTTCCTTCAAAAAATGAAAAAACCAAAACAACTTCAACAATCCCAAAACCCCCCAACAATTGCATTAATAAACTAGATTTTAAATCAAACATCAAAAGCAAAAGCAAAAGCAAAACAAAAACCTGAAGAACAAAGTCCCATAGCCAAAGAATCACAAATATCTCAACCAAAGTAGGCAAATTCTGTCAGTATTTATACATCATGTGGAAAGGAAGACAGGAATGAAGGAAATCAGATAGGCAGCCGTTACTGCAAAACGGTAGAGCAGGATGGTGGGTAGCTTTCAAACTCTCTATTTTCTCACGCAATACCTAAAGCTTCTACGTTTTTTTTTTTTTTTTTGTCCACGTTACAATCTGCAAACTCTCTATCTCCTCACGTTTCTATTTGGTCACGCAAAACCCTGAAGGCTTCAATGGTTTTTTTTTTTTTTTTCTTCCTTTAAGCTAAAAAGGCTCACACAAAACCCTGAAGGCTTCAACATTTTTAATTTATTTTTATTTCCTTTAAGCTGAACTAAAAAGGCTTTGGGTTGGGCTTGATAGTGGAACTAAATAAATAAGAGGTAGGTTGAATTAATTATACAGATTTATTATAGGATGATAGTGGAAGTAAATAAATAAGTAGTGCGATGGATTTATTATAGGGTGATAGTGGAAGTAAATAAATAAGTAGCGGGCTGCATTTATAGGGCTAAAAATTGTAAAAACCATTTTAAAATTGTAGGACAATTTTTTTTTTTTTTTAAATGACGTGACAGCTGATGTGGCGCAATGTGAGAGCAGCAGCATTAAACGCTACACTTCAACTTTTAGTAATATATAAATATAGATATAGATGTAAAAAAAGTGATGTAAGTGGGTCCAAATGCAAACCAATAAAAATTTGCTATCTCTATTCTCTACAGTTTGTAAAAATATTATAGAAAAGAATTAAAGATATTGGTAAGAAGAGTAAAATATAATTTTATAAAACAAAGTTGCTAAAATTAATACCTATATATATAGTAATAGTTTTTTAAAAACAAATTTTGGGTGGGGGGCCATTGCCCCCCATTTTCCAAGGGTAGCTCCGTCCCCTGCTTTCACTGTAATTGACTCATTCACTCAATTTAGAAAGACAAATATGAACTAATATTAAAGCATGAGAGAATTGTCTGACAAACAAATTTGAAGAGTATAAAATTTAAGAAATAGCAATGGAAGAAAGCAAAGAACCCTAGAGGAAGCAGGTGTTTAGACCCAACTAAAACCGTAACATCATAATGCCCAATGCAAAGAATAACATCAAATGATCTTTACTTTTTTGGGGAAATTATATTAAACCCAGTAGACATTATAATTTAACAACCTTCCACAGATCCAATTCAAGACAATGACATCTAACTATAATATAGAAAAACATGATAAAATCTTACCAGAAAAGAGGATGATAAAATTTGGTGGATTGAATTTGTTAGAGCTGACTTCTGAACATTAGGAATTCCAACTTTCTTTGTTAAGATTAACAAGCATGGGTTAATGAAAATTTTCTTTTGTTTCATGGGGATCAAATTTCAATTGCTAACTTGATTCCAAGCCCATAATCATTATGTTATAATCAATGAAGCAAGATTATGTTGGCTAGACGTGTTTTTCACTATGACATTGCCATGTTTAGAATGAGCACAATGTTCCAGTCCCAAAAAATAGTTTATAAATAATAGACAACTGCTAAACTGATTTTGTCCTACATCAAAGCAATACTTTCATGCCTACCAAAAAAAAAAGGAAAGAAAACACAGCAATAACATAGATACAAAAACTTCCCAACAGCTTCACTTGATACAACAACTGACCTATCAATAAGCATTTGAGAAAAGTGATCGCCTTATGGTTTATTCATCAAGTAAAACTAAGCCTTCCATGGGATTAGCTGTGTAAATCTCAACAACACAATAGTCCCTCATCACCCATATGCGGCACTCATCAATCCATCCATCATCACCAAGTCCCCTGAAAGCAATCTAAGCCAGGGATCCCTTGAATACTGCAAGTTTTTTATGCTCAAATAGAGATACTCAAACTAAATAATTCCGTGGAAGTATTGTCTCCCGGAATTTCTCATCATTGACGTCAAAGGACAAAATGAATCTACGGTAATGAGAATATGCTATAAAGTGTAAAACTCCATTAAAAAAATAAACACGGTGATCTGTGAATTTTAGTAAAAAATAAACATTCAATTTTTTTAATTTATTTTTAGATAATCCCAAAGTTCAATTTAAGATAAATTGTCCCAAAGTTCAATTTAAGTTCAATTTTGGAGGATTTGTTGGATCAACATTTCCAGGATTTTTGAGGTAACAACCATATTTGATGGTAGTAGTTCTTATATTGAAAAAAAAAATTATTTGAATTAAATCTTTTGAAGTACCAAAAATGATATAAAACATGTAACACAAAGGGTATTAGGAAAAAAAAACACCCACAAAGAAAAGAGGATTAAGACATATAGCACATGACATTGAGTGAGTTTTGCATTAGACAAAATGGTATTTTCAGGCGTCAATGAGGATTAAGATAATCAACTAACAATTTTAATCTCCTATAAAAAAAAAACTAACAATTTTAATCAATCTCTAAAAACTATTATAACCAAAAATACCAATCTAAAATATCAATCACACCCAAGAACACAAAAATTTACGCAGAAAACCCTTGTCAGAAACTCTGAATAAATCCAACATAATAAAATCAATTACAATATCATGTCAAGTTTATATGAATTTATGTAAACTCACCTAAAATTTTCACTGACTTCAAACATGACTGCGCTTACGCTGCAAAACCTTTTTCTTTAGGCACCCTTGGCACTCCTTTTTAATTGCCTTCTCCCGTCTCTCTTTTTTATGAGGTATAGCTTAATCTAAGTGTATACGTGTATTTCATAAATAAAAAATTAAAAAAATGTATATGTGTATGAAATTTTCTCTTGAAGATTTGAGCCTCAGCCATTACCTCCACACTCCACGAGCATACGCCAAGAGTGCACCCTGGTTACTTGCAAGGACAAACCCAGTAGGGGGCCCAAGGGAGCCCGGGCCCCCCTTGGCCCAAAAATTAATTTTAAAAAAATAGTTATATATAATACAGACCGTCAGCCTCGCACGACGTCGCCACAGGCCACCATCACGCTGCCTAGCCTCAGCCGCCACAGATCCACGTCACTACCACTGCCCTTAGCGCCTCCGGCAGCTTGATCTACCCAACCCACCATTGTCTCCGGCAACTGTAGCCTCCAGCCTCCATCCCAAAATTCCAATATGCCCTTTCAAGTAGTTTTTCTCTCTTTAAACTTCAAAACCTAACATAACATTGATATAATGTTTGTGTTGTGAATCTGTGATTGACTGATTGTGTTTTTTTTTTTTTTTTTTTTGCAACTGATGAGTGGGAGAGTCTGAGTTGAAAAAGTGAGATGTGAGTTGTGATTTATATATAGTTTTTGCTAAAGTATTTGATTGTGAGTTGTGATTTATAAAAAGTGATAATATATAAAGCATTTGATTGTTTGACACTTTGACTGTTTGTTGGTAGTGGGGCAATATTGGGAATAGGCAATAGAGATAAAGAGAAAGAAGGAGACAAAGGACATATAATGCATTATAAATTAGTAGTGGGGTACCGGTGTGTTTGGGGCAATGGGTGACAAACATAAAGAGACAAAATGACAAAGATAAAAAAACAAAGATAAAGAAACAAAATGAAATAAATAATATAATATATATGTGACACAAATTTATCAAAATAAAATTGTCAATGTTTGATTAGTCCTTTTGTGAGATAATAAATATAATTTTTATTTTATTTGTAGATCATGAGAAAATCAACTACAATATTTGAATTTTTTTTCAAAAGAAAATATTTAAATTCAACATATATGGATGCAATTGTGAATTTTTTTGATTTTTTTTTCTTATCTCCGGCCCCCCTAGCTTTAAATCCTGGGTCCGTCCCTGTTCTCATCTAACCTAAAGTATGAAAATACTTTGTATTCTGTTTTCTTTTGATAATCTAGTCAGCTCCGCCTTTTTGTGCTCATATTGCTTCTTCTCTGTATAGTAGTTTTTCTAGCTGTTGCTTAGTTCTGCCTTCCTTTTGACTTCCACCAAGCTTGTCAAAAAATTGTATGCAATTTTTGAAGTTTGCATGAAGTTTTTTTGATTTCCTATTAAGGATTGCCAAAGACAGACTTGTTCAAGTGCTTTAATTGCCTTGGCAGCCTTTTGAGTGTTGTTCCCAGCTTGTAGCCCAGTGAGCCCTGTACTTTGTTGGCATGGTCAAGGCTGTGGTACGAGGGAAACTTGCTAACACAATTCTGAATTAACGAAGACTGTCTATTCTTGTTCCCCCTGCCCCTTTGTTAGTCCATGTAAAGTGCCCCCCCCCCCCCCCCCCCTCTGATTTGATAGGAATGATCCCTGTTTGATCCAGTAGATTGTGGAGTTCTCTTGTTTCTTTTAACTCTATAACCTTAAGAGAGAGTTTATTTTCCGCTGCTAATATCTAGTTAAAATCTCCAGCCCATAACCATTTCCCTTGTATTCTTCTACTGCATTCACTTAATTTCTCCTAAACTTGATTGACATTGACTCTTTCTTATCCTTCCCCCCACCCCCCCCCCCCCCAAAAAAGGCAATTTGATTTTTTGTAGGAATAAGTTTCTTATTGAAAAAATATGTTGGAGTGTTACCTCTTCACTATTCTAGGAGAGATCAAACTACCACTTTTGCCCTTGCTTGGGATTTCTAGGATTGAATCCATCTTGCACTCCACCATTTATCCGCTTCTCTTGTTGCTCAATGTCCATTAAAAACAAAATCAATGGTCTTATATAATTGTCAATTTTATGCATATGGCACATGTTCTGTATGAGCTTGTATTAAGCTGGAAAGTCCATTCTAAGATCTTAAATAGATATTTGAGTAATATTTGGCATAATCCTTGGCTTGTGCTTGTATCAAAGTTAATTGTTGTTTAGTTAATGCTTATGATACTCATTTCATCTCTTCTTCACAAAGACAAGACCTTGAAAATTATGAAGCATCTAGAGATGATCAACACATGGCTACCTGTCTTGTATTAGCTCCAAACATGTTATGCTAAATTCAATAGTATTGGATTTCTGGGGCTAATGTTGCATGGCTTGTCATGTTAGTGGTCTGTATTAGTATTTGATGTATTTGCTTATATAAATTGTTGTGTTTTGGTTAGTGTTTAAGCAAAACTATGTCCTAAATTGGAAAAAGAAGAAAGCATTAAGTTGAATCTTCATTTGGGTATCTAATTGATACTGCAAGCTGAATCTTTGTTTCGACTATAGGCATGTACATTGTGGCTTGGTTATATAGGAAAAGGTTTGGCTCTAAACATGTTTGGAGCCCAAGGCTCCAACTATAAATAAGAAGATAATATATGTCTTGTCATGTGCAATGTACGACTTATTAATGTCATCTTTCTATTAGTGATTGGAGCCCAATGCTCCAAACATGTTTTGGAGCCAAACTTTGTCCAATCAAGCCCACAAACATGTTTTGGGATAATGCCAATCAAGTTCACAACTTCTCAAAACTAACCAGGTCCCAATCACAATTTAGTCCCTAAACACACGTTACAGACGTTACTAATTTTGTAACTCTCCCTTTTCTCTCTTCTCCTCTCTGACCCAAACCTCTCTTCTCTCTTCTCACTCTATCCACCGATACATAATCGGCGAGACCAACAGCTACCGATCGGCGGTGAATCTTGGTTTCTTCACTACTGTATTTGAGGTTTGGCTTGGAGTAGATTTGATTTGGTATTTTCTGTGTGGGCTGGATTTTTTTTTTTTTTTTTTTTTTTGAATTGGTGGTGGTGGTTTTCTGTTTGTGGGTCTCGTTGATGATGGATTTGGGTTTGAGAAGAGCTGGGTTTTGTTGAATTTTCTGATGTTTCTGGGGTGGGTTTGTGAACCTTGAGTTGTTTGAGTGTTGTGTATTTTGTGTGTATGTGAACTGTGGTTTGTGGGTATGAATTCAAACCCAATCTCTCCTTTGTTTGGATACTTCTCCGATTTGGGCAAGCGTTCTTCAAGGGACAATGACACTGATCTCATGGCGTCGATAATGACAGATTTGGTTTCAACAGTGGTGGTGCGTGGGTTTAGTGGTTTGGGTGGCTGAAATTGGTTTAGTTTGGCCGTGGGTTTTTGAATTAGTTTGATTTGGGTAGCTGTGACCGTGGGTCTGCGGTGGTTGGGTTCCTATTTATGGTTTTAGTTTGTGGTGGTGGGCTTTGTAACGATGGTGGTGAGGCAGTGGTTGTGGTCTCAACGAGTAGATTTGCGGGTTGTGGTGGTTTTTTTTGGGTGCGATTTGAGTTCGGACTTGTGGGTTGTGGACCTTTGGTGTCTTTGCCGTCTGAGTATTGGTAGTCATGATGGTTGTTTGAGAGGAAAAAGAGGTCTGAGATAGAGTGAGAGAGAGAAGAAAGAGTCGCAGAATAACTACCTTACTAACGCTGTTTAGGGACTAAATTGGTTAGTTTTGAGAAGTTGCGAACCTGCTTGGCACTACCCCAAACCTCAGGGTAGTTAGTCAAATTTACCCTAAAATATAATATGATTTTTTTAGAGTAGAGCTACAAAGCCTACAATCACTCTCTTTATTTTACTATCAAGTTGTGTCCCTCCAAATGATGAACATACCACTACTTTAGGCTCTCTACAGTTTCTGTTGATACCTCACCCATATGCATAGCACCTATAATCTAGAAAAGAGTAGCTTTTTTTTTTTTAATTGTAGCTTACTGTGTCAATTGTTATAACAAGTTTGCAGTTTATTACAGAAGTTTATTATCATCCTTAAATTCTCCTTTTTCACTTTTCTATTATGGGGAAGACGAATTGTTAATGGTAACTCTGCTTATGGTTGGTAAAGGTTTCTAGTGACCAGGTCTATTCTAGTTGTCTTTTGGCAAAGAAATTCTTAGACTCTCACCAGGAAAAATGCCAAAAATTCTTCTTAATACTAGTATCTTGAAATGATTAACTTTCTTGTTTCTTCATTTATGACAATGTTATTTCTTGGTAGTCTATGTATTAAATTGTGATTGATATCTTGGCCTTTTGCTCTGCTTAATTTTGCCTTTTCTTTTTAGTATTACTTTGAATGTGTGATCCGTGATAATGGTGTAGACTTTCTCTTTTGGGATGCATGCCATTGTACCATGATATGTGCACTGCTGCTATGATCACTCAGTTTTGCAGCTTCAAATATTCTGACTTCAACCTCTTTGGGGTGAACACATTTTTGTCTAGCAATGTTTCTTTGGAAAATGGCATATCAGATAGGATAAGAATCTGTTAGCTGTTAAGTTCATTATGTCATATACAGAGTAGTTCAATTGATTGGCATAAAGAAATTTTAACATACATTTGCATTTGGGGTTGAAAGATATATCTTGGTAGCATGATGGAGATTGTCTTAAAACGATATATGAGGCAAGTATGATGAAAAGTCTAATTAAAGCTGGTATGTAATAAGAATTGAAATCAGATTGTGTATGATTCTGAGCTTTGCCTTGCAATATTGCAGCAGTAGATTCCTTTTTTTCTTAAATTGATGGTGAAAAGTTATCTTGTAAAGCAATCGAGAAACAAAGTAAACCAAAAAGTGTTCAATATCTTCTTGTTGGATGTCAGAGTAGAGCAACATGAATTTTGGCAAGAAATTCAAATTTCTACAAAACCAACCTTGAACTACCATCAAACTTACATTCGTAGTCTTTTTTTCATACAGTATCAAGCATCCTACTAAACTAGAATTGACTAACTATAGATGCTTATTTTGCTGATTAACTTGACTACTAGCGTTGGTGAAAGTGGAACAAAACTTCTCTATTTGTAGGAATTAGATGGAAGTAGTGCACAGGATCTCAAAGGAAAACAGTTCTTGAAGGTTAAAAAGTCTACCCTTCACTGTATTCAGGGGAGTTAAGAGTAAAGACAAAATCAAATGTTAACACAACAAAAATTTTCTTAGCGCAATTACAAATAACAATAGTTGTCAAGTTGAGTTGAGTTATCATATAAAATAACTATAAAACTTTGTTATTATATGCAACAAACAATTATTGAAATCAATATTTTTATTACCAATATGACCATTTGAATGCTTTGTTGTACATAAAAGCTAAAAACTAAATGAATAAGTTAAAGGCAAACGGAAATAAATTCCTCACTCATTAACATAAGCCTAAAAGTAGATAAGACTATTCATAAAAATATGTTTCCAAATGTAGCATTTATTTGAATCAAATTTGAGCCTCAGTACAGGCTTGAAATTTTTCTTTTTCTGCTGCAAGAATGGCCCATGGTCAAATAACCTAGCAAACATGCATCTTTTTACTTGGAGAGAGAGATGGAGAAACTTAAAAGGAGAGGATTCGTTGGTACGAGTGTAAATATATATTCTAGACTAGGTTGAAATGAGATTTGAAGCTCAATATAGTTTCGTATTACTGGTCCCAAGTATGTAAGCGTTTAATTTTAATTTAACCACAAGTCCACTTTTTGTAGGTTGAAAATTTGAAATAGAGTTAAATAGGTTTTTTTTTTTTTTTTTTTTGGGAGAATAAAGCTGTGATTTCTATTAAAGAAGAGCAAAATCGACTTGAAATACAATATTAAAGTGTGTAGGAACATTACAACAAATTTTGAACGTTTATGTTCTAAGTAGGTATGAATACCATAGCTCGATACTTTTTATTTTTTTGGATATTTTGATAGTTACAATAGTTACATTTCTATTGAAAATATTCTTTTTGCCAATAACATATCTCATTTCCAACAACTTATTGTGGGCCATTAATATTGTTAGGTTTTTTTTTTTTATAGAGTTTTAACTTATGGCATCCGTTTCTGATAATTGTGCTCATTATCATCCGTTTCTGAGACATTAATATTGTTAGTTGATACAATAGCATTCTCCAATATCTCCATCTCCATTACTTGGCCTTGAATTTGAAAGTGTGAAACAATATATGAAAACTTGGAACCATCATATTTGAGAATAGGGCATCTTATCCCAGAGTATGTGCCTTTATTTAGATTCTTTCTATTTTGGAAAATTTTATCCAAACTGGATCCATTAAGTCATCGACAATCCTGTTTCACATTTAAGTAATATATAATCTATATTACAAGAATTGGATCAAAGAGCGTCCAATAAATTGATTAGAACTAAAATCCATCCAATCAAAAGAGGATTCTTTATTTGTCTTCCCCTGTGCTTTTTGCAGAAACAAAATTGCTGAGAGATATGTCACTAAATTGTTTCTATAAAACCAATCATTCATCTATAATGATGTTCACTCTTGTTTGGTTTTTGTACAAGGATAGACCACAGATGATCATCTCTTACAGAATGGAGCAGTTCCCTTGATCCCTACTGAGAAAAAGAAAAATTCATGTGTCATAAGAACTGAAAAGTCTCTGATTTCAATTAAGAAGTGAGAAGATGCATACTTCTTTATGTCCTCATAATTGCCCAATGCTTGCATGAATTTAAGCCAAAGTGGACCTGTTTCCTGAAGATTCACATTCTTTGGCCCTGAAATGTAAGCCTGAACAACAAACTGTGGAGTCCTTTCCCTATTTACAACCATTGAATAAGAAATGAGTTGCTAGTTGCTTAGGAAATATTATTGCAGACAACAGATCTCACACAGCTAAATGAAACTTTTTGTAGTCAGCAGGCTTACCTCCCTTCATATTCTGATAACCAAACCAAATAGGCTGCACCAAAGTACATAGACACGAACGGCTTGGTTAGATCATCAGCTGAATCAACTCTATAAGCCCTGTAGCCCAATTCCCTATACACAAGAAGAAGTTCAAGAAATGCAGACATTTGTTTAAAATATATATATATCACAAACGGCTTTGTTTCTTGTGACAATCACAAGATTTTTTTTTTTTTTTTTTTTTTTTGACTCTATCCTTGACAGTCATTTGAAATGCAGGCATACTAGGTTCAAATTACATGGCCTAATTGCATTGATTAGTCATTATCAATCTAGTAAACACTCCGCTTGCATGGATGAACTTAGTCACTACAGACACTAAACAAGGTTAAAATCAAATTAATTCATATTGATAAGATGTCCCAACACCCCCAAAAGGAGCCAAAGTAATCAAATTTCTTGTTAAGATTGGCCAAAAGGTGAAAGTAAATCAGATGCTAAGTATGTTTATGTCACATACATGTAAAGCCAGAAAGCTGTCGAATAGTCAATTCCCATTATTCCAGTACGTGGTCCAACTCCATTTACAAAACGCAGGCTAACGACTTCCGCAAGAGCACAAAGACATGTCTGTACAGAAAGTTAAGTCTCAGGAAAAAAAGAATTACAAAAAAAAAAAATGTACAATAAGCAGAAGAATGGTACGGAAGACATAAAAAGTTGGGATTAAAATTTAAAATATATATATCCAGGAAACTGATACACCAAACCAAAATGCCAGATAGCTTAATTATGTTCTTGGTTCCCTAGCTCCAGGGAATCTCCAAATTTTGTTTAAAGAAAGGAATATTAATATTAAAGTTCTCCACATCATAGAAACCCAGAAAAATCAATGACCTCAACTCGGCAACTGCTAGGTCAAGCCTGAAAGATCACGGATCCAACAGATGACTTTGCAACATGCAGCATTGGTTGGGGAAAACTAATACAGTATAAATCTACAGTTTTTTTTTCTTGCGCCACCCTACTGCCGACATAGAGTAACACTTCAAGATTTACCATTGTCAAGAAAAATCCTTCAAAAAATACTCTAGCAATATAGTAGAATGCAATTAAAAAATCACCACAGGATACAGACAGAAAAATCACCACAGGATGCTTGATTTATAAGAAATAAGGAAATATTATATGCTTGCACAATATACAAACAGAAAACTTGAAGTGAGAGCTTGAAAGGGAAAGTGCATTTTCAAATTTTACAGTAAATGAAGAATTTCATGAAAAACATGAATACAAATTATTAAATTATCCAAAAAGAAATGAAAATGTTTATTTGGCATATTCTCTTAAACTCTATAGTTTATAGTATGCAACAAGCCAACAATTTGATGAACCTACATTGCACAATGTCACACATGATAAGGGCTAGACATGACCGTAACATACCTATTCTCAAAAATAAAATAAATAAAAAACTGCCATGACCCGACATGCCAACAACAAAAATCCCTTTAAGGTGAGGGGGGCATGAAACTAACTTATAAGTTGCAATGTAGTGAAAAACTAAAGAGACTTGTTTGTAACAAGAACAAATTGAAACAATTTCACTCCACCCCACATCACAATTCACAAGGACATGAAATGTCTCTAACAGGCTAAAACTAAAAATAATTAAGAGAAAGAAAAAGATCATGGAAATAACTTAGACACAGCATTCTAGAGTGTGTGCATGATGGTCTGCATATGCACATTTTATGCATACTACAATCTTGTTTTGGAACACTCTCAAACTAAAATATATTGTCAAGAACTCTCATCAATAAGAACACCACTACTACTGGTAAAACCAAATTTTGTACATTATGTCATACACATTTTGAGTATGCTAGTTATGTGTCTGCATCTCGTGTATAAAAGTTCCCTCTGTATCCCACAGTGAGGCACTGCGTCATTCCTCAAATTAGGATTTTCTTTTTCTTTTTCATGCTGGACACTCTCATCTATGTTAAATATGCAGCTATTTCTAAACTTTTCTCAAAAAAAAAAAAAAAATGCTGCAGTATCTTACATGTATCTGAAACAGCCATTCTCTGAATATAGGGCAGAATAAGTGAAGACTAATATATATATATATATATATATATATATATATATATATATATATCAAGGAGATTTTTCAATTAAGAAAAGCAAAAATATAAACAAATTATAGTAATGAAAAAAAAAAGGTACTACAATGATCGTGATTATAAAGTCACATAACACCATCTCCATTACAAGATCCACAGAATTTTTCTAGTAAGTGCATACTTACAGGTTTCATATGTTTTGTGAGGAAGTGTTTGGTCAAAATGATTTCTGCAACTGCCTGCAAGAAAATTTCAATATCACTGAGGGTGACATGTTACATTCATATAAGTTTTGATTGTGGAACAGCAGTATAAGAATTACGGGTATGATTAAGATATTAAACTAGGCCATTATCATTATCCACCATCTTATCTTAAAATTAAAATTAAAATGCAAATCAGTATAACTTCCCACGTTTTAGCAATACATAATAACTATATTAAGATCAAACGAACTTTATATTTTTGATAAATTCAATACTTTAATGCCCCACTCAGTTACGAACTTTATATATAAAGTCATTCATCAAATCCATCCCATCTATTTCATGAAAAGTAGAATATAAATGTGTTTACTTATAATTATTAAGCAATTTAGCAAACAAAATCAGAATGTGGTAGGTTAAGTATGAAGAAATTCTTAACAAATATGCATTATTGACCTAATAATTAACAAACTTTAGGAATGTTCACTCTAATGGATTCTTACCTTCAGTTCCACCCGTGAAAGATAGGGTCTCTTCTTGTTATCATGGGAAAAGCGCACTTTTCCCCGTATCTCTCCCGATTTAGTCCACTCGTTCAGGACCTCAGGATGGCTCCACAATTCTTCCATGTCTTCTGGAGAAGCTTTGGTGTCCCAATATGAGTATACACCTGCTTCCTCATCAGAGACACAAAGGAGATTGTCCATTTTAGTAACAAAAATAAAAATGAAAGAATAAATGAAAAAAAAATCCAAATATAGAGGAATCCTAGCAAGACTAGGAAGTTAATGACAAAATCTGCATGATTTGAAGTTGAAAAAATGTAAGGACAACTAAAGAAGCATTAATGATTAAACGTTAGAACACACTAAATATTTTTAAAAGGGTGTATTGGTCATCCAGGTCATTTGCATTTGTTATGATTTCAGAGATAATTTTGTTTTTACAATGAAAAAATTCTAATCCGTATGAGCATAATTTGTACCAAAGAAGTATTAGTATAATTTGATCTTTAGCAGTCATCTAGCATGATCTGCTTTGTAAATAGCATCTTTTACTATATTTGCACCGCATCATTGATCAAAGAATAATAAATACGCACACTAGAACAAGTCAGCTAGCATCATATTAATGCTTCTTGATTTACTTTACTCTAAAAATTATAGAAACCTCCTTTTTTTATCTTTATGTATTCCCATTAAAAGCAGTAAATTGGGAAGTTTATAAAATTACAATTGAAGTAAAAATGCTAACTTTATTGATATAGAAGTATAAGGTTTAAACAGTGATAGGTAGAATAGAAATTCATTTAGAGTAGATCCATTACAAGTTATATTTTATTCTAAATAGATTCAAATGTTAAGAACTCTGCAAAATATTGATTATGTTGTTACTAATGACAAGACAAGGAATGGCAGACAATGAGCTTTAGCGCAAACAGCAATTCCTCCCCAATAAGAATGGGGTACAACACAAGATCATGGTTTCTTGATCCATTTCATTTGTCTGTAAATTACCAACCATAAGAAAAAAGCGACAGAACTTTGCTTCACCATCTCCGTAGTTCTTATGAATTATGACCCATCTTAATATATAAAAAAACAAATAAAAAAATAGAATAAAATGTTAAGAACTCAATGATCATAACATGATCAAATAAGCAATTTGAAAGAAAATTGCCTCAAATTCCTATTTTGATTTTCTTTGAGTGGAAGGAAAGTCTACTCCTTATAAAAGAAGTAATTTGGTATTGTATTCATAGAATGGAGAGATGTCTGATAGCACTCAAACAATGCACGTTGACAGTTTCAGCTGATAGATAACAATACAAAAGCCGTGCATGAAAAATAAAGTAACTGGATAAAGGACAACCTGTGGGCTGTGAATTGGGTGGAGGGGAAGAAGCATATGGAGGTGAAGCAGTAGCAGAACCAGGTGGAGGTGTAGGAGCAGCAGAAGCAGAAGCAGAAACATCTTCAAAAAATTTTCTGAAAAAAGATATGATAAAAAAGTAATCAGTTTCAGATAATCTCAGAGTTTATTAAAGTGATCTTACAAGACGCTGATTTTTCATAAAAGTATTCTACTTTGCAGTAATGCAGTTACATGTGTAGCAATTATAAATATTCAGCATGGCATTCCTTAGCACCATGCCACATGCTAACTCACATTTTTTCCACAATAACTAGATATTAGCGTTATGAATAAATAAATGAAGACAAAACAAAGCTTTTACCCACTCATTGAGAGAAAGGAAAGATAGGAAATGTTCAATCATATCCAGAAAATTTTCATTACTTGTTCATCAAACATACCACATACCCACATCCTGGTGAGCACACAACATATTTCCACTGGTCCTCTTTATCAGTGATCTAAATATTTTTCAAAATGATATGCTTGTCATAAATACAAATCATCATAATGAAGAGCAAACAACCACCTGGATGGAAGACTTTCTTTGACACAAAGATACCGTTTCCAATATGGCAAAGTTGACTTATGAGTTGCCTTTTTCGTACCACCTTTATATGCCCTTATTATGAACTCTTCAGTTCTCTCTCTGCAGATAGGATAGCATTAATATCTTATCACTCAAGAAACTCAATATGGTAATCAAGTCAACTATTGCTATTAAATGTTGTTCGCACACAAACAGATATATTAGGAGCCACAAACATGAAAGGAAGATGGATCAACCAGATCAATATTTGGTAACTTACTTTTGGTCATAATTTGATAGCCATTTCATGTAGGCAGCACCAAGATATACGCTTACAAAAGGCCAGTACAAAAGCTCTGGATTCCTTACCACTTCGTATGACCTGTAACCCAACTCACTGCAAGCAAGTTGCAGTTTCATCCAACCAAAATAATATTAAAAGTGCATAAACAAATATTGTCAACCTTTACACATTGAAAGAGGATCAGGACATGCAGTTAGTACTTGAACAGCCACTTTGCAGATTCTATTGAAATTTGCATGATCCCTATGGTAGGCTCCTTATTCTTTTTGTCAGACCGAACAGCAAGAGGCTGTCTGTCGCTTTCAAGTTCAGCAATAGCACATATCATGTCCTGTAACAATGAAAGGATAGTCAAACATGGAAAACTCAAATCGAATTGCAACTAACACTTAGTAATTTTGAAAAAAAAAATTGCTTCATTTGTCAATTCATGCAAAAGTTACACTCTACTTCAAAGCCATAGATGGAATCAAAAGCAAATTTTAAGTGTTTAAATTGCACTGCCTGCTTATGAATTACATAGTGTCTAAGCTTTTCCACTTCTCACTAATGACATTTAAGAGGAAATCCAAAATAAGCCTTGATAATCATGGTTAGAAATATGGCATCAAGTGAAAAGGAGCACAAACTTATGTACTCAAGATTCTTTCATTGTTCTCAACTATAGTATATATATCATAAAATTAGAGTCATTACTAACATTACAATAGAAGTCAATGATTCAATTTGAATTATATGTTTCAGGTGTTAGACATGCATATTTTAGGAAGGTACGAATACCTGACTCCAACTAACATAGAATCTTACTAGCTATACATGTGTGTGCAAGCATGTGTCTATGCTTTGCTTTCAATAAACTTAGCCAAAAATTTCTTCCAAAAGGACCAGGAAGAGGCCCAAATGCACTTCTGCTGAATACATGTTCGCACTCTCATTTATATTTGCTTTATGTGAAAGATGCATTAGATTGGCTCCAACCTCAAATTTCGCAAAGTTCCAGTATTAGAATCCTTATTTTCATTTGAATTTGAGGATGAAAATTTGATCACCAATGTCTGGTAATGATGAGTATTTTATTTGTCATTTGTATCTTCTTTACGGGACTAAACCATCAAAATTATATTCTCCGTCAACATTCTCTTACTTAAGCAGGTCTTTGATGAAGCATTCAATAAAGATACCATAAATCATTCTCAAACAAAAACCACATAGAAGACAAAGATTCATTGATTCTTCTTCACTAAGACAGCCATGTCATAGATTACAAAAGGCAAAGGCTTTAGAAATAAAGTTGATTCACGTTGCTAATTCTGTCAACTTCAAACCTCCCAAAACAAAATTATGGATAATTATACACAAGTAGGTGACCAGTGATAATGGAACAAAAGGAATGCAGAGAACTTCGATCCACAAGCCAAGCCAGGAGACCAGTTAACTTAGAACTTTAAAAACATAGTTTCATCATAATTCCTGGAAGTATGCTAGATTAGCACTGTTCGATCTTCGCCATGGTGATAGCAGAGGCATTTTAAGATGAGTAATTACCTAACATAAATTTGTTAAAGACAGCTATTTTTCCCCAATCGGATGTCAAGAACTTCGAAGATGATATATTTATACATATACTTAGTTAAGAGGGACAAAATAAGGATAGGTTACGGAAATGACCGTGAGAGAAGAAAAAGAGACTATACATGGATATATAGCATAGACTTAGATATGTGACAAAAGTAAATTGTCATTGATATTGGCCAAAGGTGAATTATAATTATAAAGCTAACAGAAATAAGTAAACAAATGAAAAATAAGAGACTGAAAGCAAGGAAAGGCCAATAGGACATAAACAAGTTTAGTAAAAGTTCACTTGTCACAACTTAAGTGATGACAAGATATCGAAAGAACATAAAAGAAGAATATAATCCTGTTTTCTGATCATCTAAAACAAAAATCTAAGAAAATATAGGTGCATTTGGTAGTTATTCATTTTCATAATGATGCAAATGGTGCCAAGAGTCTTGTAGTTTAACTAACACTTCCTAAAATTTCCAATAGAGATATCCAAGTTTCAAATTCCCCCTCCCCCAACTATTAAACTGTCAAAAATATTATGATGCAAATGATAACAGATACCAACCAATCAACCATTCATCCTAAGGCCAAACACATATCACAAGTGAAAATCATTAAAGCACTTGAGTAACGCATCAACCAATCTTAAGGGCAGGAAAGTAGAAACTGAAAAGAAGAGAGATCATTTGCAGACATTAAATCCACACTATGAACAGTTTGCAGCAAATACTAAGCTTTTAGACAAAAAGTACCCCTGCTTAACCAGTTGACCATTATTTATGGCTTCATAATCTGTTTAGTTTCTATAATCCTGAAACCATCTCCCACAGTGTTTTCTGTAAAACACTGCACTTTTCTTTTGAACAAATGAGAATAGATGCCAATTTAAAGATCCAAACAATGATTTTAAACATTTAAATGCACATGCACGCACGCGCACACACATTCAGATATATATTCAAGTCCAACTGATGATTTAGCATTTAAACAGAAGTAACTCTTTGAGTAGGGTGACATTTTTGGAAAGAAGATGTACCAGATCTATCTGTGAATTGAAATGCCTGGAGGCAATAATCTCAGCCACAGCCTAGAAAAATATCATAACAAATTAAAATTATATAACAAATATTAATGTTGCATCTAAACATATCACAATGAAGATCAAGAAATATCAACTTAAATTTATCACATGACCTTTTTTTCCTGAAATATTGGAGGGTTATCATTTCAAGATGAAATTAAGCTTTCAGAAAACCAAAATATAATTTTGAACCAAGTCAAATCCAAAAGTAAGAAAAATATAATTATAGAACATATGTTACTTTAAAAGATGACTAACAGTTACTATGATTTTCTCCATAAAAGAAAGAAATTTGGTTAACCTTCATCTCGATCTGTGTCAAAAAAGGTTGTCCATCTGGATCACGTGATAGGTGAACTTTCTGGTCTCTAGACTCTCCAGCATCTAACCATTCATTGCTTACTTCAGGAATATTCCACATTGCTTCCATGTCGGAAGGGTCAATGCAATCATCCCAATATTTGAAGCTGACAGCCATCATGGCAATACTATGGAATTTTTCCTATAACATATGACAATGAAAACAAGAGCAATTCGATGTGCAGTAATGCACTGAGTATTAACAAAATGTATTATGTGTGTTTGTATATGTGCATTACATAAATGAATAAATAAAAAATAAACCATAATTCCTTCAAATCCACACCTCTAAAAAATACAGGTTAATAACTACTAACATAAGTCTGAAGCTTCCCAATAGGTAGTTATTTGTAAGTGGCCCTTAAAATTATTTGCTATCAATGGACCACCAAAAAATGCTCTAAAATAACTTTTAACAACATTAAAAAGGTTGGGTAGAATGTGTAATTCTGCCATTAGGTTGTTAAGTACCTCCAAATTTCCAGGGATGTGGAAGCTCATATCAGCTCCAAATTCATGAACGTTCATTAAATTACCTTGACCCTTATTTAGTTCCCAGAAAGAAGAAAGAAAGGAAAATTTTTGCATAAAAAGATAAATCCATTTTCAAATTTCTCCTTCATCTATTATATTCTTTTAAGAGCAAAAAACACTAAGAAGAAAATTGAATACAGATAAACATAAAGTAATCAGGACTTGTCATGTAACAAAAGGAGCCTAAAATTAAATTGACAAAGCCAGATGACCACTTAGAAGAAAGATGTATAAACAACACACTTTCTTTAGGATTGAGAGCACAATACAGGCATAGTAATGAGGAGACAAATCCCAAATAAGCAAATCATTACCCACAAGCAGACCTTCTACTAGACAGAGAGCACAAGGTGCATTTAGATGTACTGCAAGCTGAAATCATAACTTTGAACTCTAAATTATTTAATGAAATTTCTGTTTTTCATATAATTTTCTGGGAACCAATATTAATAAATGAAATTCCTCCTTTTTTAGCATATGAGTGTTTGTGTCAACTTCTTTGAAAATCTCTCCAACAGAGAAAATTCCATTCAAAAATGAGAAATTATTCAAGAAGAACCATTATTATTAGTTTACTTCTCCTGGTCGCAGAGGCCCCAAATCCAAATCTATTTGCATTGTTGTACCAAAATATTTGAAATTCTCTCTAAATTCCAAACACCCAAACTCCACAACCAATAAATCATGAATTTCAGGTTCCACAAAATCCACAGTCCAAATTAAACCCATTTCCCATACACATTCATGCCATGCCTCCATTTGTTCAATCCGCTCATCCCTAACACTAAATTCTGAAAGCCAAATCAAACACCTTCCCCTGGTGATCTCCCCTCCCATAATCTTTATCATTGCAAATGACACAAAACGTCATACCCAATGCACAAAACTCCCACCTCTATGGGGTTTGGGAAAGGCATTGGTAGGCGACCTTATCCTCAATTTTTTGGAGATTCCGAGACTCGAACCCACAACATATTGCTTTGGATGGAAGGCACTTGACATCACATCAAGGCCCAGCCTCATGTAAATGACACAATGTCAAAAATAAATCACACCCAAAGTAAATACAACATATTTTCATATGCAATCAAGAAAACAAACATTTTACACAAAATACCAAATGAAGCAACCCCCATTGGCTCATACATATTCACCAACACAAACAACACAAAAGACACAGATAAAAACAAACCCCAAAAGTGTACAACATGGTTGCATCTCATTATGTTAATACCAAAAGCTTTGAAACCCAAAAAAAAAAGCAATAAAATTAACACCCCAGATACACAAACACACAGCAATGGAGGAGAAAAGAGGAAGAGTGGGATTACCGGAAGGGACTACAATGGGTAGGAGGAAAAGGTTTTCCTCCTAAGCAGCTTGGTTATGAAGAAAACGACAATAAGAATGAAAAACAACAATGACTAAGAAAAGAATGAAGAGAAATGAAAAAAAAATGGGTATTTTGTGGATGGGGCACTTGAGGTTGATGGTGGACCATTGTTGTTGCCTGCCGTGAATGTTGGTGAAAAAGGACCGTTAGTTGCAGAGGTTGTAAGAGTGTGACACTTGGCTCGCCATGCTGTCTAGTCTTAGATTGTAAGGCAAATTTTTTTTTTTTTTTTTTTTAGATGAAAGATAGAAAGTAAGGTAAATTTGGACATTGATTGTTTTTTCTTTTTTTTCTTTTTTTTCTTTTTTTAAAATAAATTTGTTGATACATAATGTTCGAGAATGTTCCTAAAAAAAATTAAATGAATTAATTAAATACAATAAAATTATGAACACAAATAATAAATTCAAAACATAAAAAAATGCAATTTTAATTTTTTTTTTTTAAGAGGATTGTTTGTATGGTGGTAGGCAAATTTGGACACTGATTCAATCTCTTTTTTTTCTTTTTTAAAATAAATTTTTTGATATTTTAAATGTTGGAGTATTTAAATATTATAAATAATTTAAATGTTCCTCAAAAATAAATGAATTAATCAAATACAATAAAATTAGAATCACAACAAAAATTCACCAAAACTTCGAAACATCCTTCAATTTGCGTACAACCTCACCACCTGGACCCGGAACAATCAGCAATTTCTATTTTTTTTTATTTTAAGGCATCATGTGTGAGGTGGTAGTCAAATTTGAAAGTATTGTGAAATTGTGATGAATTTTTGTTGTGACTATAGAAGGACTTAATTCAATAATAAATTGGTAAATAATATGTGAAGAAGTGAGAATTTCAAGTGGTAATTGAGTTTAAGTAAGAAATTAATATTTTAGTAAAAAGTTGAATGGAAGAGAGAATAAATTTATGAGTGATTGAAATTACTACTTGCCCATAAAATACCCTAAAATCTCATATTTGGGCCATTCAAATATATGGTGTGATGCATATAATTGCAAATTAATAAAATAATTGATAGCGGTGATAGATGAGGCTCAAATTCAAGTAAATTGAGTTAGTTACATATGGTCAAAGACTTTAAATATATATACAAATGGTCAATTTTGTTAAATTAAATATATTTCAAATCAGATATTTGAGGCCTCAATTAAGTCAACATACAGATCAACAATTTTGACCAATCGCCTATAATGTTTCTAGTTTCTACACAAAGTTTTGAACACAAGGCTCCTAAAAATTCTGCTATTGTTCTTTTTAGATATGATAAAATATATTCTTACCGCTCCAAGAAGATCGCTATTTATCATCAAATTAAGACATCAATCGGTTTTTCTGTGTTGACCCGTATTACAATATTATTCAATACTGCTGAACAATAGAAAAGATTACAGAACGTGTTTTTAGGAACTTTTCCTAATCAAGTTTGTTTGTTTGTTTGTTTTTTTAATTACAAAAAGTGACAGAGAGACATTCAAGTCTAAACTATTTACAGTAAGAAGAATTAAGCAATGTTACTAAAGCACAAAATTCTTAGCTTCTTGACTAAGGTTTTAGTAATTGGAATTAATCATATTCTTATCTTCACCATCATTTAAGCTAACTAATTATGTTAAAATCATAATAATTCATTAAAAGTAGACCCTGACAACCTATACTACTTTCTAAATCATCTTACTGAATGTAGACTTAAAATCTAAGAAACAAAGATGATAAGCTAAAAATAATAACAATAATAATAAAAGGTGTCTTTCTGATATGTTATAGACTTGTAGTCTAAAATTTTAGCAAAAAAATAGACTCGTAGTCTCAAAGAAGTTTTTTTTTTTTTTTTTTTTAGAATCTAGTCTCAAAGAAGTTAATAGGGAACTTCTCAAATGTTATAGTATTAGCTACCAATTAGAAACATTTATCATTTCATATTTCTTCCCTACAAAAGAGAACAAGTCAACATAAAGCCTTACTCTTTATTTTTTTTTATTGAAACATAATTCCTAACTCGAAATTACAAAATCCAAACCAAATTTATTGTACAATTTTATTTTATTTTCATTGTCATTCAAATTATAAAGAAAACAAGTATATAACCTTTTTTTCCCTCTTTGTTCTAAGTTTATTTTTGTTGATACACATACTTAACCCCTTGATTTTTTATTAACTAACCTCTTGATTTTTTTTTGGGTTGGGGGGGGCGGCACGTTATATCTAACAAGAGCATCAATTCATCAAAGGCAAGTTCTTCTATCTTAGTATGAAAACATTGTGAATTCCAGTTAGCTCAACTAGTAAAATCTCTGATAGTTGAATAAAAGATCTAAGGTTCACTCTCCGCCTACACCAAAAACCGATTGGTGTCTTAGTCTAATAATAAAAAGCTATTATTAGGAGTGGACGACATAGGTTGAAACTTTCTAAAAAAAATTTATGAAAAATATAAAATTTATAAGACATGAACTTAATTATTTCACTATATAGTTTCCAACTTTAAGGATATATAAATTATTCAATTCATAGATTCCAGTAATCTCAGGAAAAAAATAATTGGTAAGAAGGAGATGAAAATATTTACAAAAATACTAAAAACAATAAACAACAACAACAATAATAATACTAATACTAATAATAATCTATTACTGATTAGGAAGTTCTTCCTTAATTGTGAGCTGTTTAAATCCTTAATTAGCAGGGTGGTCTCTACTCATCCTCAATTCGAAGTAATATTTTTTGTTTTGAATTTTCTGTGAGTAAAGCATTTCAAAGGCTTTTTACATATAAAAATGACTTGCTTCATGGTTTTTGAATGCCTCACAAAGCCTATAAATCCTGATTTTCCATGTTCAAAGAGTCACTTTAATCCTGATTAAGCAATTTAATTTTTTATATACACTACTGTAAGTTTCTTTAAAAACCCTTCTCCCTTCTCCCCGCGAGTGTGTGTTAAAAAATACTTAGTATTCTAAAAAAATAATAATAATAATAATTTAATTTTTTTTTTCTTCCCTTTTTTCACTTTGATGGGAAATCAATCATTTTCTCTTCTGTGGCACCTATATGAGCAATCTTAACTTTTGTTAATTTTACAATTTGTATTCCTTAAAGTCAAATGGATTCTTTTGATCTATTACGTTGTCTCTAATTTTATATTACACATTCGTGAGTGTACACACACATCATTATGTTCATAATTTAATGTCTCAATAATGGAAATTTATTTGATAATTTATTTTTTTGTGAGAATCATTGAATTTGTTTTACTCACTATCCAATGTCAAATCTTATTTGAACATATTCATGTTGGCAAAGAGATTTAAACTATATTAAAAGTCTTGTATTTCAACTAGTTGATACTTTCTAGTCATTTCAAAACATTTAAGATTCAAATTTCTCCTCCTTATTATAATTATCAACATATATATATATATATATATATATCATTTTTATTGGATTTAGATCCCATGCAATTATTTTGGATTTCTTAAATGTAAGACATAGAAAGGTGAAAAAAAAAAGTTAAAAAATTTTCTAATTAACGGGCTAAAGATTAAAAGTGACTTTTTATCCTTCAATCTCAGTTATTATTTTACTATTGCATGGTGTAATAACCTTAGTTATTGGGAGAAAATTGCCAAATGCCCTTTTCGGGCAAAAAAAGCAGCATTTTGCCCCTTTTCCCAAACTAATTAGGGAAATGCCCCTCTTTTGAAACTCAATTTTTTCAAAATCGAGTTATAAAAAAAAAATTTTTGAGCCCTATAGTGGCGTTTTAAGGAGCCTACAGTGACGTTTTAAGGACCTATAGTGGCGTTTTGTAACTTGAGCTCCATGAAGTCGAGTTACATGCAATTTTTTTTTCCTTTTTTTACGTATAACTCGAGTTCATAGAGCTCGAGTTACAAAACGCCACTATAGATTCTTAAAACGTCACTATAGGCTCCTTAAAAAATGCCACTATAGGGCTTAACTTGATTTTGAGAAAATCGAGTTTCAAAAGAGGGGCATTTCCCTAATTAGTTTGGGAAAGAGGGTATAATGCTACTTTTTTTGCCCGAAAAGGGCATTTGGCAATTTTTTTCCTTAGTTATTGTAATAGATTCGAATCCATTTTTATTGCCCCACTTCGAATTTCAATACCAGTAGAAGAGTGATTGGTACAATTAGACTGTAATCAATATTTTTCCTAAATCTTAAAAAAATAAAAATTATTTCTTTCACTTTTCTTTCAAAATTTTGGACTTAAAGAAATATATATATAAATATATATATATATTTATATATATTAACACAATCAGGCCGAGAAGGTAGTGGAACAAAGATTAATTACCTTTGGGTACTAAATAAATGGTCAATCACTTTAAATTGTAAGTGGCATTTTCAGCATAACATGTTTATCTTGAATTGCACAAATATAACAAGTTGAATTTCTACACTTTTTTAAATATTTGATTTTCATTGTAATGTTTTTTGCAATTTTATATGAATTACTAAAACATGTCAAGGAGATTGTATGATTTCGAGGCGTGATTGGGTTGCATATGAGTGGGACTATATATATATGTTGGGTTGTAGAATCCTTCAGGTTTATTAGGTTAGATATGCTAAAAATATCAGAAGTTTTTCAGTGTGAATGGAAGATTTTCCACCACACCTCAATGCTATAATTGAATTCAAACTTATATGCCTCCTTTTTAATGGAAATTGTAGCTTCATTCTCACCAAAAAAAAAATTTTATGAAATGCATAAATCTTTGTTATTATGAATTAAAATTTATGAAATGCATGGATGTACTATGTAGACCTTTCATCTCACCAAATCTACCTATCTGGCCAAGAGCCTTGTAAGTTATAACTCTACTAGTTGGAAACTCCTAATATTTCTGAGACACTTAGATTTAAATTGCCCCACTCTCTAACTATCAATGTATCAAAAAAAAAAAATTCACCTATATGAAAAAAAAAAAAACTATGAATCGTTGTATCTCTGTGTTGTTTATAGGATATCGTGGTCTAATAGACAGAGATCATTTTCTGCTCAAATAATTAAACTAAATGATCCACGTAAAATCCATGGCAAACAAAGAATATGGTGGAATAGGAGGGGAATGAAATGAGAAGAGGGAGGGGAGGGTGATTTCGAATACATTATTATTAAGTGAAATTGATGAATGGAAAAGTAAATTGGGAATTTTTTACTCTAAATTAATGTTATTATTGCAATTTTATATTAGATATTCTCACAAATGTGTGGTAATTGGGTAGGGCTGTTGAGGTACAATTTTTCTCACATGCCACATTTCTCAATTTCATTTGCCCACTCACCAAAAAATACTCATATAAGCCCCAAAAATTATTTTGGATCCTCACAAATATTTCCCATACTATTACCAAAATTGGGCCCAAACAAATACTTCTCATATTATTACCAAAATTAGGCCCACACAAATATTTCTCATATCATTACCAAGATTGGGCCACAAAATTATACCATCTCTATGAAAGACCATACTCATTTATCTTATGGGCAAAACCCAAAAAGCCCAACAAATTTATTACAATTACATGTCACTCATTACAAAACTCATTGCTACACAGCATCTATTACAAAATTTGTTACTACACGACACCCATTACAAAGCCTGTTGCTACACGACACCCTTTACAAAACCCATTGCTACACAACACCCTTTACAAAACCCGTTGCTACACGATATCCTTTACAAAGCCTGTTGCTACACAACACCCTTTACAAAACCTATTGGTACACGACACCTTACAAAGCCCAAAAAAAACACTTGGCAATATTTATCGAAGCCCATGTTACTTGGCAATATTTTATAAAATCCCAAAATATTATCAAAAGCCTCAAATATTATTTTGGCAACATTTTACAAAAAAACGCAATATTACTTTGGCAACATTTCATCAAAAACCCAAAAATATTAATTTTTGGGCAAACAATTATTCTATCAAAGCCCAAATATTATTTGGCAAAAATATTATATTATGCTCAAAGCCCAAAGTTAATAATCTTTAGCACAACATATTTTGACATATTAAGTTCCCTAGCAAATATGCAAACTCATGGGAAACATAAATTATTTATGACATATTTATTCTACAAAATTTATGGAAACTATACTTATTTTACCCATAAGAAATTGCAATTGCATTACATCAATTAAAGCCCATGTATATTACAAACCCATGGCAAGACTACTTATTTTGTAAGGACATGCAAGCCCAAGAGCTCAATAACAAGGCCCAACCAAAATAATCCAACCCATGTGCAAAATCTCAGCAATTGAAACTCATGTGGGTGACTAAAATGTTTAGGCCAGTTACAATTCAATTTCAACATAACTAGACTAACAGCTAAGACCCACTACAATCACTTTCAACTTGTCAACTCAGATCAGAGGGGGACACTTGTCAAGTTGAGATCAAACCCTTCCTTGGCAAGCTGATTTCTAATCATTTTGACAAGACATAAAGGTTGTGCTAATGCATGAAGGCTAAAGTCAGCCACCATCTCTCTCTTCTCCAACAAATTCGATCAAGAGGCTAAAGGAAGCTATAACTAGACATTAGAAGCTTCTGGAACTACCACTAAACAACTCATTACCTTACTAAAAATATGTATTATTTGGTTCATGAACCAAGCACAAGAACCCTAATAGGGAAACTTTGGGAAATGTGGTTTGGATGACACCAAGTAGATCTCTTGCAGAATTTCCAGCAAGGGGCTCCAAGATTGACACCTGGCTTGGGGTGACACAATCTGCCCTAGGAACTCTGATACTAGCAATAGATGACCAAGATCACTAGCCCTAATACATGCTCTATTCACATTAGTTAAGGACAATCCAGCATTTAATGCTAAGTCAGAACCTTTAGCTAATATTATCTGAAATAGCAAATACTTCTTAATGTTAGACATACCATTCTTTGCCAAATCTTAGGATGGATTTTCTAAAGATTTTAGCTGAGACTCTTT
This sequence comes from Notholithocarpus densiflorus, assembly GCA_030021035.2. Taxonomy (NCBI): domain Eukaryota; kingdom Viridiplantae; phylum Streptophyta; class Magnoliopsida; order Fagales; family Fagaceae; genus Notholithocarpus; species Notholithocarpus densiflorus. The sequence continues at coordinate 577,267 of JARYZH020000224.1, read as the reverse complement.
GCTAAATACTCCCTTAAACTCAGCTATAAATAGAGTCCCTCATCAACACACCAAGACAGACCAAAAGAGCATGACTAATCTCTTATAACTTCTCTACTTACTCTTTTGCTCTAATTATCTTCTTAACTCTTTAATAAGGTTTTGAGCTTATGAGTTCTTAGTTCTCAAGTTAGTAATTAAGCCCTTCAGCCCTTAGCTCATAAATACCCCTCACACTACTACTCATAAATACTTATCTATCTTCCAATAGAAAATCCCAGCAACATAGCTAAATACTCTCTCACTACTCATTCATACTACCAAAATAACCCCACTACTCACTACATATGCAATTATTATGAGCATGCCCTAGCATAAAAGTGATCTTGCTACGCTAATTGAAATCTCTCTCTCTCTCTCTCCATCATTTGTTATAATGGATCCCATAGTATTTGTCTATTGCTTTACAACTGAAAGCTCTAATGTATTTGTGACTATAGAATTTTTCCCTCATGTTATTATAATGGAGAACTCTCTCTCAATAGGACCCTCAGATAATGACTTTGGAGATGTAGACACTCTGCTTAATTGATGAAATCACTAATAGCTAAAAGTTTATTCAGTTTTATTTTATTTTACTCCTAGAAAATTCTATTGTTGGAATATTTTACTGCTAGAATGTTTCTTTGTTGCAGTGGGCATTTTGATTTGTGCTGATTTGTTTGTTGTAGGAAATGTTTCGGGCCTTTCCATAATCCTTGCTAGGACTAACCTAGGCGAAAAGTATAAAAAATGGAATCTCTCAAAAGTTTCATTGTTAGCCCTTGGGCCGTGCTTCTAGCAATAAAATATTCCAGCAGTAAAATAAAACATAACTGTATAAACCTCCAGCTGTTAGTGATTTCATAAATTGAGCAGAATGTCTACATCTCCTAAATTATTATTGGAGGGGCCCATTGAGAGAGAGTCTTCCATATAATAACATGAGGGGAAAATTTTATAGTCACAAATACATTATAGCCTTCAATTGTAAAACAATAGAAAAATACTATGAAATCCATTATGACAAATGAAGGAGAAAGCTTAGTATGAGATGAAGGGAGAAAGAGATTCCTACTAGTGCAGCAAGATCACTTTTATGCCAAGGTATGCTCATTTTGGAAGTATGAATGAGTAGTGAGAGACTATTTAGCTATGTTGCTGGGATTTTCTACTGGAGGATGGATATGTATTTATGAGTAGTAGTGTGAGGGGTATTTTTGAGCTAAGAATTGAAGAGCTCAATTACTAACTTGAGAACTAAGAATTCAGAACCTCAAAACTTCATTAAGAGCTAAAAAGATAATTAGAGCAAGAGAGTAAGTAGAGAAGTTATGAGAGATTAGTCACTCTCTTGTAATGTGTCTTGGTGTGTTGATGAAGGCCTTTATTTATAGCTGAGTTTAAGGAGGTATTTAACAAAGAATCTAAACTAAAATCTGTCATAATTAGCAATAAATCTTCAGAAGATTCATCCTAGGATTGGACCAAGAATGGTATGTTCAGCTTTAAGAAGTATTTGTTGTTTTAAGTAATATCATCTAGAGGTTTTGACTTAGCATTAAATGTTAGATTGTTCTCAGCCAATAAGATTAAAGCATGTATTAGGGCTAGTGATATTGGTTATCTCTTGCAAGTATCAGAGTTCCTAGGATAGATTGTGTCATCCCAAGCCAGGTGTCAATCTTGGTGCTCCTTGTTGGAAACTCTACTAAAGATCTCTTTGGTGCCTTCTAAACCACATTTCCCTAGGTTTCCCCATTAGGATTCATGTGTTTGGTTCATGAACCAAAAAATACATATTTTTAGTAAGGTAATGAGCTATTTAGTAGAAATTCCAGAAGCTTCTAAGGTCTAGTTATGGCTTCCCTTAGCTTCTTGACCGAATTTGTTGGAGAAGAGAGAGAGAGAGTGGCTGACTTCAGCCTTCACACATCAACCCAGCCTTTATGTCTTGTCAAAATAATTAGAAATCAACTTGCTAAGGAAGGGTTTAATCTTAGCTTAACAAGTGTCCCCCTCTGACCTAATTTGACAAGCTAAAAGTGATTGTAATGGGTCCCAACTGTCAGTCTAGTTGTGTTGAAATTGAAGTGTAATTGACCTAACCATTTTAGTCAGTCACATGAGTTTCAATTGTTGAGATTTGGCACATGGGCTGGACTATTTTGGTTGAGCCTTGTCATTAAGCTCTTGGGCTTGCATGTCCCTACAAAATAAGTAGTTTTGCCATGGGTTTGTAATGTACATGGGCTTTTATTGATGTAATGTAATTGTAATTTCTTATGGGTAAAATAAGTATAATTCCCATAAATTTTGTAGAATAAATAGCTTTATGAGATAAGTAATATGTCATAAATAATTTGTGTTTCCCATGAGTTAGCATATTTGCTAGGGAATTTAGTATGTCAAAATATGTTGTTGCCAAAGATTATTAACTTTGGGCTTTGAGCATAATATAATATTGTAAAGTTGTGATTTTCAATTTTGTTATTGTTGACTTTAATTCCGTGTCAAATTTGATTGTATTTCATCAATCATTTCCCTGTATGTTTATAGGATTCAATGTAATGGGTTAGTGCAAGATGCACTGCCAGCATGTTTGTGTGTTTTTCCTTATTTTTTTTACCCACACTATATTCACCCACATTACCCACAAAATTGTAAAGAGAATTTTAAAGAGAAAATCTTAGAAATCTATTTAAAAGTTAGAAATTACACACTCACAATCCTCTACACATTTCTCTTAGTTTTCCTCTACTTGTACCTCTCTAATTACATATCCTATGAGAGGTTCTTAGCCCAAACACATATCTCACCCATTTTGAGTGTTGTGTGTTGTCTTGGTGTTCATGGGAAGCATTAGATGAAGCCATTCTTTGGTGGATGCAATTGAAGCTAATTGCGGGATCCAAAAAGCTAATGAAGGCAAGGCTCAGTGAAGCCCGTTGGTAGCTGGGACATGGAGAGTCTAAGTACAGAGGGTAGTCTAGGCTTTGAGGATCTATATTGTAATCCTTATACTCCAATTTATTCACTAATGGATTGATTCGGTTTGGAGGGTCATAGAGAGGTTTTTACCCCGAGTTCTTCGATTTTCCTCATCGATAACACATCACCGTGTTATCTTGTGTTTGTGTCTCTCTTCTCTTACTCCTTATGCTTTACATTTAATTGTTAATTATGTATGCCATGCACCAGGTAGTAGTCCTGGTTAATTGCGCTTTGTCTCTCTTATTCCGCACTTAGTTTAGTAGATTAAAAGCAATTAAGCTGTAATTTTAAAATTGGGGGTCTAAACAAGCTATAGTAGTTTTACTATTGAGCTTTCAAATATTTTTGTCAAATAATATTTGGGCTTTCATAGAATAATTGTTTGCCCAAAAATTAATAGTGTTTGTTTTTTATAAAATGTTGTCAAAGTAGTAATGGGCTTTTTGTAAAATGTTGCCAAAATAATATTTGGGTTTTTGATAAGATATTGCCAAAAGTAGTATTTGGGCTTTTAATAATATTTTGGGATTTCGTAAAATATTGCCAAGTGCGGACTTGGGCTTTTACAAATATTGCCAGGCATTTCTCCTGGGCTTTGTAATAAGTGTCGTGTAACAACAGGCTTTATAATGGGTGTTGTGTAGCAACAAGCTTTGTAAGAAATTGGTTGGGCCTTTTGGGTTTTGCCAACAAGATAAATGGGTATGGGCTTTCATAGAGATGGTATAATTTTGTAGTTCAATTTTGGTAATGATATGAGAAATATTTGTGTGGGCCAAATTTTGGTAATAATATGGAAAGTATTTGTGTGGGCCCAATTTTGGTAATAATTTGGGAAATATTTGTGAAAACCCAAAAATAATTTGTGGGGTTTGTGTGGGTATTTTTAATGAGTGGGCAAATAAAATGAGGACATGTGGCATGTGTGAAAAATTGTACCTCAACACATTTCTACATGAGTTTTCTTTTCTTTTCTTTTTTGATATTTCACTTTATTTATTAATTGAGCTAAAGTTCATAGTACGTACGAAGTTAATTAACCTGCGACCTTTCTCAAATCTCATTATTGACGAGCAAAGAATAATGTTTAATGTCCTATCTGCAATAGTCAAACTGGAGTTTCCATATAGAATTTAATTAAGCACCTGTGGTGACATCTAATCTATGTCTTGTGCTGCTGTACTGTGCATATATGGATAGATAAAACCAAAGCCCTTAAGACTATTGTTGTTGTTGGTCATTGAATGAGTTTATTTTATTAAAGTATAATTATTCTTTTAAAAAAAACCTATTTTATAATAAATCAATGCTAATTTTGTATTTCTAAAATAACAATATTAGAGATACAACTTGTTGATATATGAAAAATTGTGATTTGAGTAATATTATTGTCACACAATCTAATTATTAATACAATTTTATTATGCACTAATCACAATTGACCATGTTAACTATAAAAGAAGAGAAAATCTAGGAACCTAACAAAATTTTCACATTACCTTTATTTTTAATTGTAGTAGATCTAGAATCTTGACATAATATTTTATTTAGTTATATTTTGACCTATGATGGGCTGATACCTTAATAGATTTGGCTCACCTCCAGTACTTTTTTAACTAGATGTGTCATTTTGTTTAAAATACACAATAACAAGTGGTAGTAAGTTTTAATCTCTACCTTTTGTTTAGTTAGTGGGTGATGTGACAGTTTCTCATTAAAACAAAATGAGATTCCAGTTAAAAAAATACTGGAGGTAAGCCAAACCCCATCTTAATTGTTATAAAAATGTTATGACACTTTATTGTGCCTGTGTAACAACTCAAAATAGAAGAAGTGAAAAGTTGGGGGAAAATTATTAGGTACTTCCGGAGTACCATAAATGCATACTCTCTCGTCTAACATAAATGGTGGGTCCTACCATAAATTTAATTAGTGAGACCCACCATTCATGTGAGAGGAGAAAGTATACATTTATGGTACTCCGAGAGTACACAATAATTTCTCAAAGTTGGGTACCAAAACTTTTGTTTCCTATTAAAGATATATAAAGTTTATATCAATTTTATACCATATTAGGAGGTTCATTGTACAACACAATGCATATATATAAATATTTTTTTTTAAAAGGGAAAAGTTAGCCGAAACTCTAAAGGTATTGGTTTATAAACTATTTTTAGAAATGTTTTATGGAAAAAAAATGATAAAATAATTTATTTTTATATTTTTATATTTCTTATAAAAGTGGTATTAAAATTTTTCTAATGTAATTACCAATTACCCTAAAAACACCCGTTAACATGCATGACTCATATAAAAAATGTGATAGATGCTCTATTATACTTACTTAAATCATCAAGTCAAACCACGTAATTCCTATATATTATTTCTCTTTTATGTTTCTCCTTCTCTACAATTTTCGTTATTATTTTCTATTTCTCCTTTAATTTCAACATTTTCAAAAGTATTGGAAATATAGGTTGATGTCATTTTCTCAATTATTGAGAGGAAGGCCAGAGCCAGCCACCAAACTCATGTTAAAAAGCATATGCCTTTGCATAAACCTGCCATGCTTTTGCATGATACACACGAAACTAAAAGGTAGGGAGAGATTTTTACCTTTTTAGGTCTCCTTCTCATTAAGCAGCACGTGCAGCTTCTCAGCTACCCCAAAACACAAACAATGTATGTCACGTTTCTCATCAACAAGTCCCATCAAAATCCACATGGAAAAGGACGCCCCCCAAAGCCTCACCTTATATGCGTTGGCTTTACGTTTGGGTGGGGGGGACTTTTGTTGTTTCTACGCGTGATTTATACCTTATTCTTAGAACTCACCGTCCCCACTTGGAACCAATCGACCAAAAACTCATTAAGATTGGTATGTCCACAAATTTTTTCCAAAAAATTTATAGCAGTAAGTTTTATTAATTCTAATTTGAATTTGTTACTAGAATTATTTCTTGAGAAGTTTTATATCTAAAATATTTTAACAACAAATTATAAGTGGTAAGTTGTTACTGGTTCTAATTTAAACCTACAACTGAAATTACGTTTTTGTTTATCAATAACAACCGGCAATAACATGTCACTTCTAATTTATTGTGAAAATAACATTTCTAATACTTTTTTTTTCTCACAAGTAATACCATGTTACTTAATATTTGCTGTGAAAATGTTATAGATATAACATTTCTCAAAACTCAATTTACTTTTGGATCACGAGGTTTTTCAAATTTCCAATGGCTAATTTTACATAAACAAAAAATTTTGACAAATTTTTTTTACTTCTATTAAGTTGGTAAGTTTTCACTAGTTTTCATTTAGACTCACCAATAATATCACTTTTTTACTTACCATTAACAATCTGTCACATCAACAAATGTCAAATTTTTGTGTCTCTAGGCCTTTTTATTTCCAATGCCATCAAGTAATTTTTATATTGAGGTAAAAAAAATAAAGAGAGTAAATCTTTTATAGCTTTTGAAATGTATATAATCAAGTTAGGAGCATATTTTCTGGGTTATAGCCTTATAGCTCACTGAATTTATAAACTCTTTTATTGTCCAATAAGGAATTTGAGATCCAATTCCATTTGCACTAAAAAGGGACCTTTATGTTTGAACCTAATGGTAAAAAAAATTATCACCATTATTTCAACTCCTATCAAGTGTATATGTTATGTGTAGTAGACATATACACATGTAACCCATGCAAAAGTATGAATGCATTTAAATTTAAACACAATTTTTATTATAAAAATATAAATAATTAGTGAAATTATTAAGAAAAAATAGCATGTAACACACATTAATGCATACGTATAGATAAATTTAAAATTAAACACAATTTTTATCATAAAAATATAAATAATTAGTCAAATTATTATTTTTTTAAAGTAAACGTAATTAGTCACAAATTAAAATTCTTACCTAAATTTAATACTACTTATAATCATTTTTTTTTCTAATTTTTAATAAGATAGAACGTATGATGATTTTTATTGAGTATATGTGATTGGTTTTTTTTTTTTAGTTTTATAATTCATTAATATTTTTTTTATGAGAACAGTTCATTAATATTAGATTTTTAATATTTTGCACTTATTAACTCACTTGGCACAAAGATTAAAAAACTTAAGTGAACACATGGTACAAACTTTGTGTTCCCCACATAAATTTAGACACGTGGTGCAAAATTGAATTCTAATTTCAAATTCTAATTAAACTTTCTCTAAATTTTGTCTATTAATATATACTAGATTGTAAGATATACTAAGATGCAAAGTATAATTCCTATATATATAATTTAAATATTATTGATAGTCATTATTATATTTTGTTAACTCTTTAAAAAGTCTTGTAAGAATATTATTAGGTATAAAATATGTGGGTTCCAGTTAGCTCAACTGGTAAAGTTTCTGATGGTTGAATAAGAGATCTGAGGTTCAATCCCTGCCTATACCAAAAAACGATTCATGTCTTGGTTTGAAGATTTGCAATATATTTGCTAAAAAATTGCAGGTTCCCCCCCCCCCCCCTTTGTTGCCCCCATCCCAAAGTCGAAGAGACATTGTCTGCACTTGATTATACAATATTGGATTTAAATTACACACTTAATATGAATATTTATATGGGGAAATGATTCAAACATAGAAAATACAAAATAGTAAAATATTTACATACTTTAATAGGGGTAGATTAAAGAATAAAGAGAGATATAACAGAAAAATTATATAATCGATTATAAGATGACATTACAATTGTAACATTACAATTAAAATTATAGTGTTACAATCATTGTCACTAATTGGATGCAGCAAAAATTTCTTGTAACATACATAGTTATTTTTACTCACGATTGAGTGAGTTTGAAATTTTAGTTGCATCTCTCAATGCATCAAAAAAGTGGCCTAAAACTTTTTTTTTTTAAAAAGTATAATCTTATTTAAGTCTAGAATTTTAAATTGTGATATACGTTGTTGATTTATTTTATTAATTCTTTATAGTTTACAATTGTTATTCAAGAGGAAAATAAATTTTATACACAATTATATATTTTGAGTTCTAAGAGTATGATCATTACTTAATAAGTTAATATTTAAACCATACCCAACTTCTACTAAAGCTTGTTTAGTTATTGTTAAACTCATTTATTGAAAGCTACCTCACAATTTTTTATGGCTTCAATATTTTTAAATTGTTTATAATGTTTTGGTGCAGCCAAAGATGATTTGGTTCATCTATCATTGTTTAAAAATTAAAGGCATTAGAGTAAGTTTGAGTTTAAATACAAACTGGACCTTTAGTTGTTTCGAAGAGGTGATCCACTCTCTTCTTCAACTAGAAATTATAATATTTTTAGGTTTTTTTTTTTTTTGAGAAAGTAATATTTTTAGGTTATTGTTCTTCTTTGACTTTTTTTTGCCCCACACTTTCTTTTTCTTATTTAAATGCCATTTGCTTTCATTGTTTCTTCTTTTGCATAGTTGGCATGAAAAGGTTTTTTTATTTTTTATTTTATTTTTTGGAGAATGTGGCATGAAAAGGTTGGTGTCCTTGTTTCTCAAAGTGAAACCCTAAGACCTCATAAGATGTCACATAACAATGAATATGCCAATCTTTCATAATTAGTAGTGATAATGAAAAACTAACATACTTTTATTAGCCACTAGAGAAACAATGAACTTTCTTATCAATGACAAATAAACATCATTTGTATATAATAAATGCCGTTTTCAAATATAGCTAGCTAATAGTGTTAGATTTCCTAGCATATCAAGCTAGTCTCATCAGATTTTTTTGACAAACAATATCCAATTATATCATATTTGCAATAATCATCATTAAAGAATTAAATTTATAAATTTTATTAGTTGAGGCATTTTGAATTACTAGTAATTGACCGTGATATTTTATTTTGATGATCCTAAACTTTTTTTTTTTTTTTTTTTTGAGATGATTGAATGTATCTATTCTATATCTTCTACTTAAATTAGGTTTTTCATATTATTTGCCTACACTTATTTAAGGGGTAATTTGGACTGTAACTTAATAGGGAGCATAAAAATAACCGATTCTTTTATTCTCAAGACCATCTTTAGTTAATCCTACAATAAGAGAATATTAAAATGGTTTAAAATGAAAAATAAGTAAAATCACAATCAGATAAAAAAAAAGTTAATTATTAAAATAAGCTTACTCATCACTTCAAAAAGCCTAAACCAAACTGAAGTTAGGTTGTTTGAGATAAAATATTCTATACATGAACATAGTTTTCCTCCAGTCCAATTACATTAATTATTTTCACTCCATTATGTGACCAATAAATAGTGGGTTCTTCTATGGTACACTTGGAATATGATACCCACTACAATTAGAACCGTTCAATTCAAATGTTTTAATCTTAATATTTTATTTATATTTGTGAAGAAAATATAAATTAAAACACTTGAAAATACATTATTAAAATGAATATATGATTATCATCACATAATCACAAATGGTTATTATGATGGAGTTTAAAACACTTCAAAAACACTATCAATATGATTATTATATGATTGTCATTGTAATGGGTTTGAAGAACTTTCCAAAAAATAATGTCCCTCATGATTCATGAATATATTTTCAAGACTAAATTGCAATTTATACCCTTAAAGTTTGAGGTGATTTTGATTTTTCCCTTTAAAGTTTTAAAATTTAGATCCATATCCCTAACGTTACTTATTATTTAGATTTAAGCCCTTTCGTTCATACCTCATAAGAGCATATTTGGCATTTGACACCCCAAACTCTTAAAAATCACTTCTATCAAATATTGTAAATCCCATAATTTTTGGCATTGATGAACAGTGCAGTCTCAAATTTGAGACTGCACTGTTCACCAATTGTAAAAGTTATATTATTTTTTTATTCCGTGGGTCCCGCTTACTTTTCTTCTTATATTTTTTCTTTCTCCTTTTCTTGGCTTTCTTTTGTCTCTCATTCTTGCTCTCCAACCATATCTCTTTCTCTTTTCTTCTTTCTTTCTCTTTTCTTCATTCACCGGCATCCACAACCGAAAACCATGGTGGTAGTGGTTCGACGAAACCGTGAAGAAGATGAGGTCGAGTTTGTGGTTTGTGGTTTGGGTGAGAAATATAAAAAATATGCTCTTTCTAATTTTGGGTTTGTGATTTCTAACATGGGTTTGTGATTTGTGGTGGTACTGGGTTTGATTGGTGGTTTTGATGTTAGTTTGTTGAGTTTTTGATTTGGTTTTAGGTGGTGGGAATCCCGATTTGCAGAGGTTGTGGGTGCCGCTGGTGATGGTGGCTATGGCTGTGCTGTGGTGGTTTGTGGTTGGGTTTGTGTGGTGGGTTTGTGGGTGATGGGTTTGTAGTGGTTGTTGGCTGCTGGGTGAGGTGGCTATTGGCTGTTGGGTGTGGTGGCTGTTGGGTTTTGTTATACTAGTGGTGGTGGTGGTGAGTGGATGTGGTAGTGTGGCGCCGGTGGTGCTGTGAGAAAGAGAGAGACAGAAGAGAGAGATAGAGGAGAGAGGAAAAATAAAAAATTATTGAAAAATAATAAAGAAATAATATTTAAATGAAATGATAAAAAAAATAGAAGTTTTGATATAGGTTGTATTGTAAAGTGGTGTGTTATATGTTATAAATATAGGTTTTGAGAGGGTAAATGCTAAATTTTTTAGAAGTCTTGATAAGGATGCTCTAATGAGATCTTCCTTAAGTGTCATCTTAACTCAAAAGGATGAAATTTTATAAATCCAAAATTTGAAAATTTAGGAGGCAAAATCAAATCCCAAACTTTAATGTTGTAAATTGTAATTTTAGTCAAAATAATATCTAACACGACTTTAATAAGATTCAAAAAGGATAAAGTTTTGAATGAAAAAAAGGAAAAAAGAAGAAGAAGACATTTTTAGATTAGTTAGCACTTAACAAACACATTATCATGACAGATTAATGTAACGACTTAATTCTAAACAATACTTAAAGTTAGGATTGTGGATGCAAATCTTGAAACATTTTTGTTAGGAGATAAAATTAAAATTATCCCAAACTGTGCAAGTTAACCTAATTCTAATTAATAGTAAAACTAGGTATAGTTTCTGTGGGTTTCAGTTAACTCAACTGGTAAAATTTTTGATGGTCGAATAAGAGATTTGGGGTTCAATCTTCACTTACACCAAAAACTGATTGGTGTCTTGGTTTGATAATATAGAGTTATTATCAGGAACGGACACTATAAGTTAAATCTCTCTTACAAAAAATATAGCTTCTAAGTAGTTTTGCTCAAAGTCAACTCATTGGTTAGCTCAAATTCTCACTAACCTAACCTTTAACAGGGTTAACCGTACCCAAAGCCAAAACTGTACCCAGCCGACCAGTAGGACCGACTTAAAATCTAAAAAATAGGAAAAGCCCAAAGGAGGCCCAGGCTGGGTCTGACGTGGCCTTTGAGGAGGGCGTCTTGAGTCACGACAAACTCACCTACGCAATTCATACCAACCCCTTTCCTCTACTTCCAATCTCATTGTATTTTTATACTACCATGCATCTAGACCGTCGCTTTTCTATTAAGACTCACGTAGATCAACGGTGAAGATCAGCCTGAGTTGTTGGCTCAGATAAAGAAAGGGTTTAAGGTTGTTTGGCTCTTATTTTTTTTTTTTAGAAAACATCTTAAAAAAATAATTTGTTGTTAGAAAACACCTTAATGATATATATTTTTTCTTAATATCTATTTAGAAAATAAATATCATAAAAAAGTCTTTCATAGTTTTTTTATAAATAAAATATTTTATAACAAATAGTTTACAAATTTGTTACAATATTATTTATTGTGAGTAGTGTTTGTTACACACAAAAGCTCTTGAGAGTGTGTGTAAAATTGTTTGTATGCAATAAGTTTAACTCATTTTTTGATTGAATAAATTATTATTAAAACAAATTAAAAAAAGTAAAATACTAAAATAAATATTTTCTTTTAATTTTTGAATTTTATATTTATGAAAAATATACCATCAAAAATATATTACAATTTTTGAAGTGAAGGCTTGAGGAATATGGTATGATATGCCTAGATGCAATGACGAGGTGGGCGTGGGAGACTATTAAACGACAGAATTTTAATATAAACTGATAGTTTATTGGGTAAATTCTACCTTAGTTCCAACTTCTAAGATGCTCAGGGTCTATTTGGTGAGTGAGTTCAAACTCATATTTTCACATTTTAAACAACATTACACATATTTTCACACACTTTTTCACCCACATATATTTCAAAAAACTCTAAACAACAATTCTCAAACTACTCTACCAAACACCCCCTGAGTGTTTTAATGCATTAGTCACAATACAAAAAAGACATATAACATTTTTTTTTGTCCACACCTCTATTGTATCGGTTTAGAACACTAGAGCACAAAATATTGGACCTAAATTTTTTGAGAAGTGCTACGTCTATAACATTTTCACAACAAATCATAAGTGATTAGTTGTTATTGATTTATCGTTTGTAATTTAAACTTATCATTGAAATTCCTTTATTACCCTACCAATAACAACGTGTAGAACTTGTTTTTTTATTTATTTATTTAAAATTTCCATATTTTCCTATTAAGACAAAACATCCAAAATGTTATAAGTAAAACAGGTTTTTTTTTCACCTTAATTATAAAAGTTTTATTATTTTAAAAAAAACTCTGTTTTCTTTCCAAAAACAGAACCCTCGCAGGCCACCATAGTAACGTTTGGAAAAGCAACATATCACAACCGTCCATTCCTAGGCCCAACGGTGCACCATTCTTACAGGTTTACACGTAAATCCAGACGATAAGACCTCGAATACACCACCAACCTGCGCTTTTTTTTTTTAAAACACAGTTAGCAAAGCTGTACAGAAAGAAAGAGAGAGAAAGAAAAAAAAGAGCGAATCACAGACAAAATACAAAGCAAGTCAGACAGACAAAAAAAAAAAAAAAATATCAGTTCCATTTCTCTATTTGCCTAAGAACCTCCGCTCGATTTTTCACATTTATAAATATAAAAATTAAAAATATCAAAAAACAAATCATAACACATTGATTTCTGTTTATATATATATAGTGGCCTCAGCCGCACGCTTCATAAAAAGCCTTCTCTCTCTTTGCTTCGTTTTTAGGGTTTTTCTCTCACAGAGATATTATTTTGTGAGTGTGAGACTCTGTGAGAGAGAAAGCTTTGCAATTTGTGTGTTGAAAAATGGCTGCTTCTACTATGCTCAGATCTGCGGCTACAGCTACGGCTTCTTTCATCGAGGCCTCTTCTTCACCGTCCGATCGGTTTTCCAAGGTTGTTATTCGTTATTACTTCAAAGAATCCATTTCTATAAACTTTGATGAGTTTTTGTTTTTTTTTGGATTTTGTTGATTTTTTTTTTTTGGTTCTGTTTTGTTGTTTTTCTAAACGGAAATGTAATTTTGTTAAGGCGTTTGGTCGCCGAGAAAATTTTCCGAAATGAACGAAATCTAATTTTTTTTTTTTTTGGTTATTAGCAACTTCGTCACTCAAGCACCACAAGGAGAGTAAAAACCAGTTCAATTTGGCTGAATTTCTAATGAGTTTGATTAGAGCTTGATTTCATTACTTTTCTTTTAACTAGTTTTTTTTAATTTGTTTTGCTGAGGCGTTTGGTTGGTGAGAAAATGTTGCAAAATGAAGGAAATCATTATTAAAAATAAACTTTATTACTATAAGAAAATCAAAATCACTGCAATTTTGTCCAAGTTAGCTTGAATTTGATTTTTTTTCTTCTTCATAAGATTATGTATGTCTATATCGTTCGGAGCTTGATTTCTTTACTCTGCATTTACACAAAGAATCACACACACATTAAAATATTATAATTGTTATTAGTTAATGAATTTTCTGTTAATCTTCTCAAAATTCTCAGGTTTCAAGCATCAGTTTCAGTCGCAACCTCAACTCGTCGAAGCACCAATCTAGCCTTTTCGGTACCTCTGTTTCCGGTGGCTCATCGTCCTTACAGTTGAGTAATCCAACAATTTTAATTTTTATACATTATGTACGTATGTATCTCTGTTTGTGTATATGCAGTATGTGTATGTATATGTTATGTAAATTCCGTGTTCTCTTGATGTGATTGAAATTGGAATTATTGAATCAATTGTCAGGACATGTAGTGTGAGGAGCGTCCAGCCCGTTAAGGCCACTGCTACTGAAATACCTCCTACAGTTCCAAGTATGGATGCAAATTACACAAATTATTTGTGTTTTGAATTTCTTAGTGATGTATTAGTGATTTTGTGCTTGTTGGTGGTGCTCACTTTTATGTTTATTTGTTTAGGATCAAGGACTGGTGGGAAGACAAGGATTGGAATCAACGGTATGTTTTCCTATGAGTACTGTTGTTGTGTTCTGTTTTGGTTTTTAGAAATACAGTGGTTTGCAGGTTGATAAAGGTTGATAATGTATGTTAAAGCATATTTAAAACTGTTTTTGTTTGTTTTTTGTTTGTTTTTTGTTTGTTTGTAGTTGTAGGGTTATGCATTAATTAAATGAATGTTTATAGTTGACTTGAAGATTGGATGTTAATGTGAGGATTTATAGCTGTAGATTATTGTGATTTATGTGTATTGTTTTTGCTTTTATGGTTTCTACTATTGATGTTAGTTAATAGCGGGTGAAAAGTAAGGCTTGGGATGCCAAAAGAGGAAACTACTTATAAAGGGGTTTATGGGTTTGCACATTGTTTAAGTGTTGAGATATTTCACAGTTTTACTAATATTCTGTAGTTTTTTCATTGTTTGCTTATGGGTCTATTATTAAGTAGTTTAAAGAGTTCAGTACATGATAACAGCTGTCCTTTCTATCTTGGTTATGGAATATAAACTCTGTTTGTTATGCCCAATGTGATAAATTACTTGGATAGGTCCAATCTGCTGTTGTGTTCTCTGAATATGGTAAGCACTCAAAGGATTTTCTTTGGGCGTTGCTTCTGATGTAGGTTGGAGTGCTGCCCTGCCAACAAAAGGGGTATTTGGTGGGTTGCAGTTTAGGGTTGGGTGGGAGCTTCTGTTCTTTGTGGCCTTAAAAATAATATAATTAGAGAATTTGTGATGCTTTTGTTTGAATTTTAGTGGGATCATGGTGATTAATTCTCTCATTCTTTGGTTTGATGATTTCAAGATAAAATGCATTACCTTGTGCTTGCCGATTTCAACCCTCTCTAGAAGGATCTCTTAAAATTTGGTTCAAGTTATTTAATGTAACTTATGAGTATTGGACTAGGGAATTCATTTGTCATTTAGGTGGCCTGCATTATAGGTGGCACTTTGGTTTGATATATGTAGGACCTTGTATGGATTGTTTGCATAGTCTGTTATCTAGACAATGTATAACTTGGTTTCTCATATAAAGACAAAATTTATTTAGTCTTATTGGTCAACTTGATTTTGGCTTCAAGTTTCTAGATTATCAGTTCTACTAAGTTTGGCTTAGTGGTTGCTTGTGTCATTCTTTGTCTTTTGTGGCTGAAATGATGTACCACTTAAAATGTCAATTGCTTGAGCTAGGTGACTTCTTTGCTTACCTATTAAAAATAGTAAAATTCTTATTGCCTCATATCATTCAGAAGTTATTTCATTCTGCCTACAAATGATGATATATCCATGATCCTCATCTTACACAGGTTTTGGTCGGATTGGAAGGTTGGTACTTCGAGTTGCAATCTCCAGGGATGATATTGACGTTGTAGTAGTCAATGATCCTTTTATTGATGCTAAGTACATGGTATGTACATTCAGTCTCTTTCTTGTAAATCACAGATTTGAAGATACTGGATGATGAACATTTGGCGATTATTATGGAAGTCCAATTTAAAAATTTTGGTTTTGCTACTAGTTAGTCCTGTTTTAGTTAAAGTCTAAATCGCAAATTACACTCCTAAAGTTTGGGGTAGTTTTGATTTTGCCCCCTAAAGTTCTAAAAATTTGATCTGCTCCCCTAAGAATGTCACACATGCAAATTACACTCCAAGCCTGTGCCTAGATGGCTGTTAAATGCTACCTAAGAATGTCACACATGATAGTTGGTCCAATGAAAACATACCGTGTCATTTACATATGCCACATCAACTAAATAGCCTAGAAACAAAAATTAAAAAAATTCTTTTAAAATCCAAAAATTAATCTAATAAAATAAAACAATTTTGTAACATAATTTTATTTGCATCTTGATCTAAACCCATTTAGAAATGAAATTAAATAGAACAAGTGGAGTGGGAGAAATGGGATCTTGATCTACAAAACAGAAAATATAAATACATAAGGCCCTGTTCTCTCTTGAGGTGCTACTATAAATTGAAGTGGAAGTATGAAACCCTATAAAGAGGTCCTCTGACAAGCAGCCGGGTACTTATCCCTTAATGCGGGACCTCGGAAAGCTGTCTTTGCACTTGTAGTTGTAGAGGATCTGATAGAAACAATGGCATCTCAGACTGCTAGTGCTATTGTCCTTATATTAGGGACCCCATATAGCTCATGGCTCGCTATGGTGCCTACACATTATATGGTGTTTTGAAACATGTGGTTTACTCTATGAGTGTACATTTGGTTGCATCCCTGTATTTTCTTTTTTCCCCTTTTCTATTACTCACGAGGTGGGAGAGTTGGACTATTAACTTCTCTTTTACATTAGGATAGTGATCTAATTAGTTGTTTGAGTTCTCCAGATATGATAGTTTGGTAGTAACTTACTGTTTATCTTTTGTAGGCATACATGTTTAAGTACGACTCTACTCATGGAGTTTTCAAGGGAACAATCCAGGTCCTGGGTGACTCCACTTTGGAAATTAATGGGAAACAGATTAAAGTTGTAAGTAAAAGGTATTGGCCTTAACATCTCATCCTTATCTTTGTGTCTGCATTTAGTATTAATTGCAGGAACATCTAAAGTTATATCTACAAAGGAGTAACTTCCATGACTACTTATTCTCTCAGGGACCCAGCAGAGATTCCTTGGGGTGATTTTGGGGCAGACTATGTTGTCGAATCCTCTGGGGTTTTCACAACAGTTGAGAAGGCTTCAGCACACAAGAAGGTTGGTGTGATAATCAATTATGCTTTCTCTCTCCATATATTTCCTTTATTATGAATCACTTACTCTTCATATTTACAATTTTTAAGTTGAGCTTTTTTCGATTTGCCTCTGCAGGGTGGTGCCAAGAAAGTTGTAATATCAGCTCCATCAGCTGATGCACCTATGTTTGTGGTAGGAGTAAATGAGAAGACATACAATCCAAACATGGATATTGTTTCCAATGCAAGCTGCACTACCAATTGTCTTGCTCCTCTAGCAAAGGTCTGGTTGCGCATCTTAAAGCTTATTAAGTTCTATTCATCTTTTTTATAATTCTTTTGCTTTTTATGTTTAATAGTAACCTGCTAGGAGATGAATTTGAAATGTCTACCTGTTCTCTTGATATTTATCTAATTTTTTGTGCTCCTGTTTTGCAGGTGGTTGATGAAGAATTCGGTATCATTGAAGGTCTAATGACAACAGTGCATGCAACTACAGGTCTCTGTCTCTATCTGTCTCTTTCTCTCTGTTAAAACATGTTGCATGTTTTGTAACAAATTTATGGTTTTCTATTTTCAGCAACTCAAAAAACTGTCGATGGTCCTTCAATGAAGGATTGGAGAGGGGGCCGTGGAGCTGCACAAAACATCATTCCTAGTTCAACTGGTGCTGCAAAGGTGTGGTGATTATTCCAAGAAATATAATTTAGGACAATTGCATTAGATACAATCCTTTATATTGGTGGTGAGTGTCGTGGTAACTTAATGTTTTTGGTATTGCAGGCAGTTGGGAAAGTTCTTCCACAGCTTAATGGAAAGCTTACTGGAATGGCCTTCCGTGTCCCAACACCTAATGTTTCTGTCGTAGACTTAACTTGTCGACTTGAGAAGAGTGCTTCCTATGATGATGTCAAGGCAGCTATTAAGTATGTTTCTATTTTTTTGTTTTTGTTTTTTTTGTTTTATGTGATCTTGTGTATTCTCTTCTTTTGGCAGTTGTTAGGGGTCTTTCATGATGTGATGTTTTTACTTAATGATTGACTGAATTCACCTTGGAATTTTCAAATACAGGTATGCCTCAGAGGGGCCACTGAAAGGCATTCTTGGATACACAGATGAGGATGTTGTCTCCAATGATTTTGTTGGTGACTCAAGGTATCTCTCTCTTGTGCTTTGATTGTTTTGTGGTCTTTTACTTCTCTATGTTGGTGAAAACTATTGGCAAATGGCAATTTCAAGCTCTTTGAGGCCTCCTTTGTTTTATAGAAATTGTTTGAATTCATCAGTGGAAATAAAATTGTCTTATTTTGTGCTGGGTTGGCTTTCTGGTTCCTGTGATAATGTTCTTTAAGAAAGTAATAGAGAATGCATCATCTTCTATTCCTTGTTATTTCGACCTTTGTGCCTAGCAATTGCACTGCACTTCACAAGTTTCCAGGATCTGCACCTTTGTCAATCTCATCCTTGCTTTTACAGACTATAGTTGAAAAGACGTTGAGATTTGCAATCTCCGTTTGGTTTCAATGGATTTTGTTTCATTTCAGGTCAAGTATATTCGATGCAAAGGCAGGGATTGGGCTCAATAACTCGTTCATGAAGCTTGTTTCATGGTACGACAATGAGTGGGGATACAGGTACAGCTTCTCTCTTCCTCAGCCACCAACGCACAAAGATATTGACAAATGCAACTCCTTTACTAACAATTTTCATGCAATTGTGTATGACTGATCATATTTGTTGTTTTTTTTTTTTCTTACAGTAACCGAGTATTGGACCTTATAGAGCACATGGCATTGGTAGCATCGCTCAATTAAAAAATACCATCAGACGTTTTCTTCTGTTGGATGGCACTGCAATTTTTAGCACTTGCTATATGAAGTTTGATCAAAAGAGTAGGATATAAGTTTGATAGTTTTCGGTTTTATTGTTTGAGTGGACTTCATAATCATGTGAGTTTAGGCATTGCATGATGTGACTTCAAAATAATATGAAATATTCAAAAAATGTATGAGGAGCTCATTCCAGTAATACATAACGTTTGGACTTTGCCATCTGTACTACAACCAATTTCTCCAATCTTCCCTTATTTACTTGAGAGCTTGATATTGTGTCCAAGTAACGCCTTCTCGTTTTGGTTGAATTTCTAAGTTAGGTTGATGGGTGTATCTTAGGGCCCATTTGGTAGGCTGTTTTTGACTTATGATGGCCTTTTAAGTATTATTTGAAAAGCTGGGAGCCCATGTCTTTTAGCAAAACGGTTTTGATATTAATGAGATTTCAAGAATGCTCCAAAAAAAGAACAAACAAAAACAAAATAAAAGCTCTAGAATGATAATGTATCAGTATTATGTATAATCCCAAGAGTTTAGTTGAAATATACATAAGCGTAGGCAAAGATTTACTTTTACTCAAAAGGTTGCCAGCACTTGCGCTCAAATATGTTCTCATACGTATTTTGCTTTTGACAATTACAATTTTTGTACAAAAGCCAAAAGAAAAACCATTGTTATATTTGTTAATACCTAATGGAAGAAGTCAAGAAGAGAATAATCAAATTTGATTTTGACAGACTGAACTGAACCCATAGACTCTTCGATCTAAAATTTTAATTGAAAGAGAAAATGGTGATCGCGACTAACAGAGCAGTTTTCCACAGGTCAAAAGCTTGGGTTTCCTGAGGTTGAGGAATAAATACATGGATGTGCCAATTTCAGAAAAAGTCCTATCATCAACATCAACACATGTTTTGACTCAACACTAACATTTATCACCTCCAATCCTCTAATCATTACTCGCTTCATCCTCTTCTGAAATGCAAAAAACATATGTCCTTAGATATACTACACTCATTCAAAAAAGAGAACTTAAGAGAGACTACCACATTAGAAAGGCACCACTACCTTCTCTAGGAAAAGTGGCCCCTAGCAAAATAAAAAGCTGAAAGCAACATAAACATGATCATGAGCTAGAAAATCCAATCTATTGAGTTCAGAAAACTTAAAGAAACAAGATCCATCCTAAGAATTATTTGGACATCTTAACAATCATTCGAACATGGGGATTATTTGTATCTGCTATTTTAATTGTTGATGATTAATACTTCAAAGATTAACTCACAACAGAAGCTTGCTATGAAATTATTTGCACTACAGTATCAAGGACACTAGAGTAAGCCAAGGCACATTTCATGATGCCATAAACAAGCAACATAGTTTAATTAGTTGAAATTGTTCTACTTTTAATTTGAATGAGATGCCACTAAGTAAATAATCCTATTCATGATTATAATGTCTAAAGCTTGAGGCATGACAATGGTAGTGCAAACATAGTAAAGCTGAATTTACAACATGATTCTATTAGAAGTAAAAGAACTATCTACCAATCTAACCTACTAAACTTAATGTCTACAACAGAGAGAGAGACTATTATTTGGGCATTGATTTTTGTTGATAAATATATGGAGAGCAGCTCTCATAAAGGCATTATAATAATGGCAATAATTCCGTAAGAGTACAAGCCTCACAGCTCAGATAGAGATATCATGATGAGTAAAAACTCCTCGCACTACGGTTTCTAGAAATATTAAGAGTAAGCTCTCTCCTTACAAGAAATCCAAGGATGTCAAGCATTGAGAGTTGAGACGCTGAAATCAACCCCTCCAATACGGTAAGTATTTGTTTCACAAAATTCAATTTTTAGGTCATCCATCCATTAGTTTGTCCCACCAAATCAGTATGCTGACCTGGTGTGAGTGCGGGTTATAAAATACTTTCCCCTCGATGACTAGTTAATGGATTTGTCATTTATCTATATCTATATATATATATATATATATATATATATATAAATTTCCTTTCAATTCAGGCGTTTTTACTATAGTATATTTAGAAATAATTTTGTATGTAGTTTCTCACAAAATTTCCTTTGCTAGATTAATTTTTTGATTTTACCTTTTTTCTCGTGATTTATTTTGTTTACATGGAAGTTATAAAGTTATTTCTAATCATTTCTTTATCTAAGAATATTAATAAAGGTATTTTTGTAATCATGCTATAGACTTGAATATAAATATATGCTAAGGTGGGAGCTTAACTGATAAAATCTCTCTCTCTCTCTCATATTGTCATAGTTTACAACTCAACTTGGTGTCAAATTATCAATCCCTTTGTTTGGATGGATGATATTTTTCATAAAACTTTTAGCTCGTGCCTCCTTTCAGTAATTGTCTTTCAAGCTAGACTCATTTGATTTCTATACTCAAACTTGAGGGAGAGTGTTACATTACTTCTAGTTTTTTATTTTTTTTTATTTTTTTATTTTAATATTAGCAAATTAATAAGGATATTTTTGTAAACATACTATATAAACCCTGTAATAAATATATGCTAAGTTAAGGGCATGACAAACACCTAAACTCTCTCTCTCTCTCTCTCTATATATATATATATATATTATTCCTCTTTTCTCTTAACCCTAATTTCATAATTTACAATTCAATTGAAGTTATGATTTATTATTTCTAAAGTAACATTTTAGTAGTTGTTGCTCAAAAGATAATCATATATATCATTTTAAATTTGAAATAGAGAAAAAATCCAATTATAATTCAAATTAGAGTCTAAAATGATTAGAATCATTTTGGTCATTTTGGTCCATTTTGGTTCATGTCGGTCCATCTTACCCATTTAGGTCCATTTAGTCCAGTTTGGTTCACTTCAGTCCACTTAGGTTTCGTTAGTCACTTTGGCTATATGTTGCTCTTCAATCCATGATACTCCTTAAATACACAAAAATATGATAAAAATAACATAAGAAATAAATTAAAACAATGTAAAATAATTGAACTGTTTAGTTAGTGTAATGCATATTTCTTTTGTACTTTTTCTTATATTTATCTACATAAAACTTTTTACAAGTTCTAGAAGGGCTTAAATTGATTAGAATGGAGAAGGTTAATATATGAAGATTGAGAAATATTGTCAAGATAGTAGCAACAATGTTTTGTAATGTAAAACAATTTCGATAGCATTGCTTAGAGGACCAAAATTATTAAACACTGGTTGCAGACCCGCATGTTGCATGTGATAATTTTTTAGGTAAAAAAACTATTTTAGTCCCTAGACTTTATAAAGAGTTTAAAAAAAAAAAAAAAATAGTTTTATCATATTTTTCATAATCATGTCTACAACGTTTTTTTTATCATTATCATATATTTATTGGTTGATGATTTGCATAATATAGACATTAAATAAGAGGAAGAACTATTCATTAGATTTTTTTAAGTCATGGTGTATGAAGATTATGATTATATACATACATACATACATACATACATACATATATATATAATTTCTAAATATAATTTCTAAATTATTGAAGAACATCTCATTTTTAGTTATGATAGGAAATATAATTTCCCTAGTTAGAGTTTGATTAATTTTAAGTTTAAATTTTGTATTATTATATTTAATTGTTGATTATTGATTTAATTAAGTGAATGTAATGGTTAATTTTATTGCACTATAAAGTTTTCAATGTCCACTATATAGCCATCTCTATTTTATTTCTTATTCTCTTGACCACCTTTTTATTTTCCAAATAACGGTTATTAATAGACGTTTGATTTCATTTCTTTTTTTCTTCCTTCATTATGCTTTATTACTTTGTATGTTCTCTTGCTAGTTGTAAATTTTATGGTTATCAATAAGAAATAGATATCACGGATGGCTTATATAGGTATAGATGTAGTTACGCTAATGCTATGTCAAAGGGTTTTTTTTTTTTTTTTTTTTTTTGAATTTTCAAGGAAATATGAAAGACATTTCTCTAGTTTGGTCTCAATCAATTAAGAAATCCATAATATATTAACGGAAGTAATAATGAGCCTTAAATTTTTTGTAATGTATAAAGTGGTTAGGTTAGTGGTATGTCAAAGTTTTTATAAAAAAAAATTTAAAAATAATTGCAAGGAAATGTAAAAGGAATTTTTTTGAAAAAAAAAAATTGTGACTTTTTGAATTGTAGAAATATGATTGTTTTAATTACCTTATTTATAGATTTCATTACTAAGTTATAAACATCTAAATTAAAGTAGATGAATATATAAATGCAAAATTATATGTAAAGTTACAACCACACAAGATAAATTTGTAAAGATAATTTTTTTTTTGTTTGTTTTTGATTATTCATGAACCATTATTTCATTGTTTACTTATAAATATCTAAACTAAAGTTTTTTTTTTTGGAAAAAAAATATAAATTAAAATAGATGAATATGTAAAGGTAAAATTATATGAAAAGTTAAAACTACCCAAGATGAACGTTTAATCACTGGTAGATATGTGTTTTTTGAAGACTAAAAGTATACTTGATTGTTTTAGCTGGAACTATATAACTATGCAAATATTGTTGCGAGTGGTTCCATCATTTGCAAATTATCAAGTTTGGTGGCCTTACAAAATAGATATTTCATTTTGCAAAAAACTTTACATGAACTCCTCTTTTGTGACAACTTTTTAATTTTTAAATTTTTTTTTTTGCCGAAACAACTTAAGAATATTAAGATTTAAGTTAACACATATAGTAGTTGTAGAACACATCAATGATATGAAAAATAGAAAGGTTTAAATATTTAAAAAGAATTTTTAGTAGATTATAATATAAACATTTTTTTCTCAATATTTTATGTAACTTTTCCTTTAAGATTAATATTGTTAGCATCCTTTAAAGATGATACATAATATTTTTTAGAAGAAGAAGAAGAGGCAGAGATGATGCTAACACATAATATAAAATTATTAAGTTTGCGTGATTTAAATTTGTGGCATAAAAAAATTAATGTATCTATGATAAAAGTTTTTATCTAAATGATATATAGTAGTTCATATTTTTTTAGTCTTGATTCAAAAAGTTCATTCTCATAGCCTTTTAAGTCTACAAATTGCTCAATTTATAGGCCTAGACACATTCAAAGAGTGCTATCTAAATTATAAATTATATGACCCTTTATCACACAAATATTTTGATTCTCCCAATGTATGGTAAAGGAAGGCAGGTTTGTGTCTAGCCATTTTCTTGATTTGTGCTACATAATTTAATAGTATGGAGGATGTGATTGGATTTAAATGTTGAATAAAATAAGATGAGAAGAAAAAAGAGTAAAAATAAAATATATAACAATAAATATCAAATTATCCAAGTCATTCTATGTAATATAATAACATTATATTATTATATACTATATGTATAATGTAGTAGGATAATATGTAATCAAAGAGAATATAAAAGATAACAACTTAAAACATAAAACTAAATTGCATCAACTCAAAGTAGAATTCTAATTGACACAAAAATTCATTAACCTAAAGAATTGATGCAATAAAAAAAATCAAACAAAAAATGAAAAACAAATTGAGAGAGAGAGAGAGAGAGAGAGAGAGAGAGAGAGAGAGAGAGAGAAGTAACCTTAATATCTTCCTTTATTTTATATCAAGAACGCTTTCTACCTTAATATCATTCTTTCTCTGACTTAATAGCTTCCTTTATTTTATATAAAAAAAAGTTGGAAACAAAAAATGATGATGTAGTTGCTGATGTGGCTTAACGTGAGCGTAGCAACATTAAATACTACGTTTAAGCTTTTAGTAATATATAGATGGATAAATGATTATTGGGTTGTCCATTTTTCTATGTAAGTAATTATTTCTGGTCATTTTGGGTGATGATGCTTGAAAGGGCGCGGTTTAGTCCACAGCCTAAATGGTTTAGGCAATGACCCAATGAGCCCAAAACAATGAATTTGTTAGAGAGTGAGCCTGATATTGAACGTTCAATGAGTTAGAAGATTGATCACAATAGGCTAGTTAGTATTAGGATGAACAAGACAAATAGTTTGAAAAAGAAAAATGCTCCTCGGTCAAGTCCGAGGAAGGTCTGTTCTTATATATTTCTCTTAGCCTTATACAAGTGTTCAAGTTCTTGGTTACACAGTGGTTTTCTCTCTGATTTTTTTGATCACCCCCTCTGTAAGGGAGTTCTTCCCTTTTATATTCCCTTCCCTTCTTTCATCTCAGCCTTCCACGTGTAGATTAGATTGCCAATCTCCTTGATACTTGTCCCATCAGCACCTTCTTGAAGTCTTTGTGGGTAGATGGATAAATGATTATTGGGTTGTCCATTTTCCTATGCAAGTAATTATTTCTGGTCATTTTGGGTGATGATGCTTGTAAGGGCGTGGTTTAGTCCATAGCCCAAATGGTTTAGGCAATGACCCAATGAGCCTAAAATAATGAATTTGTTAGAGAGTGGGCCTGATAATGAACGTTCAATGAGTTAGAAGATTGATCACAATAGGATAGTTAGTATTAGGATGAACAAGACAAACAGTTTGAAAAAGAAAAATGCTCCTCGGTCAAGTCTGAGGAAGGTCTGTTCTTATATATTTCTCTTAGACTTATACAAGTGTTCAAGTTCTTGGTTACATAGTGGTTTTCTCTCTGATTTTTCTGATCACCCCCTCTGTAAGGGAGTTCTTCCCTTTTATATTCCCTTCACTTCTTTCATCTCAGCCTTCCATGTGTAGATTAGATTGCCAATCTCCTTGATACTTATTCTATCAGCACCTTCTTGAAGTCTTTGTGGGTAGCTGTAAGGCTGAAAATTACTGTTCAGGTATCACTTCCACATTAATGTGGTCAGGGGGTTAGATGTAGAGCATTTGATGCGGTGGTAGTAGCTTTCTTCCCAGATATTTCTCATATCTCTGTTGACTCATCTTTTGCTAAAGCTTATCCTTCCAAGCACGGTTGCCTGTTGCCTAGTACTTGATGGGTGGTCGGACTTTAGGCCTCCATCTTGTTAGTCGAGGAGGGATCGCTCCTCGAACAATGTCACCTGTTCATTGAGATCTGACCTCTTCCTCGGCCCAATAATCTATCTGTCTTTGCTAGTACTTATCTGTCCTCGGGCTATTTGACATCCTCGGGCGCAGCCCACGGCCCAATATCCTCATCTGGGCCCTTCATCCCTACAATGCTAATATTACAAATCAAATTCTCTTACATTATTTCACTTTTTATCACTAAAATTCTATTTACTTTCACATAGTTCACACTTTTTAGCAAGTGTTCTTGATATATATATATATATATATATTATATATATTAGTGAAAAATGAGAATAGTAGTTGAGCTTTATAAGTAAGAACAAAGTTTCTCTTCAAACTATAAACTCATCATATATCTTTATATTGAGTGTGAATTTTGAAAATCTAACCGTTGAATTACGTGTTTTTATTATATTCTTAATGTTTGCAAAATTTCAAGAAAATCAAAGATTAATTACTATGTGATCAATCAAATGTTATAATTTCAAATTTTTGTGATCTAAAATTGTGTATAAAAAATAAGTTTTTTGATTAATGAACCGTAAATTTCTTTCTTTCTCTATCCCTCTTCCATTCTCTCTTTTGGTGCAAGGTGAATCAGTGAATGTACGAGTAAAAACATCACTACTCAATTATGCTACCAAATTTTACAGTCATGATTACTTCCCTCTTATGGTCTTAACCTGCCACAATTACATTACTTGTCCCTTGCATTTTGCTTTAAAAGGAAAGACAGGAAGGAACATGAAATATTAAATGTTAACTTTAATCCTAGATGTATAATATTTGTCAAGGAATTTTAGCAAAATCGATTTTGTTGAACTTGGGGAGTTATGAGAACATTAAAGTTTTTCCATAGTTGGGTTTGCACAAGAAGGAACAACACGATTACTTTTGAAATTCTGAGCATATGGACGAGTATTGGTACTTATAGCACATAACAACGTATATTATGTTTTATATAATCTACATGATGCATTGAAAGCGTTTAATTTTTGCATGCCTATATAAAGTTGAGGTTCACAGTCATTTCGACCATAGAAGAAGTGATCTCTTGAGAGAGAAAAAGAAAGAAAGAAAGAAAGATGGAGTACATATCTTTTGTGAAATTCATCTTTATGATAGAGTTTCCATTGTTCAAAATGATTATTGGACATAAAGATTTTTGCATTGGCACTCAAGGCACAGATCACTGCTCTTGATAGATCTTCAAGAGAGGTTTCCCTAACATGGGCTCTATATAAGTATCAGGTACGAAACCAAGTTCAAATAAATGTCGAGTTTATAGATTAGTAAAAATATCAGACTATTTTTCTTGAGTTCAATGTTTTGAATCCTCTAGTCTAATCCACAATAACTCTGTCTTGAAGGTGGCTGGAAGCGATATGGGTTGCAAGTGCGTTCAACTTAGAGATGCCAGTTAATCCAAGAAATTGTTCCTATATTATTCTAAATACTGTTGGCATTAAAAAAAAATAAACTAGTTGTATTTAGAATTAATTAGGTTGATGTTACTGTTTGATGATGCCAAAAAATCGTTAGTAAGTCGCACGGTCCTCACGTACTCGATACCAAACCTGCACAACACAGAAAAAGAAGAAGACATTACAGAGAGTACTGGTATAGTACCGGCCAAATACCCTTCGAAGGTTAAGTTAGAGAACTCTTCACAACTCTAAAGTGCCAGAGTTGGGGTAAATTATGCGTACCTTGATTTGTGAGGGTCTCGGGGTTTTTATAGTAGTGTAGGGTTGACATCCGTCCCTTGGTTAAGAGGATGTTTCCATGTAGGAGAGATCCTCTCTAAGTTGCGTATTTTACGGAGTTCTTTCCTTGTAGGACTCTCTTGATTAGGGTTGAGCATGGTGCACAAGATATTTCCTTATATGCTTATGCGTGTAGGCCAAGTAAGGCCATGTCAGACTTGTCAGAAGTTCTATTATTCCCTTTAGCTTGCCTGACGCGTTTCGTCAGCTATTTATCCCCGTCTAACTATCCAAGTCGTCACCTTTGGGTGTTGGTTGACCAACAAGGTGTTGTCGTCAGCTTTAGGATGGGACCGTCAATCATATTCTGTTGTCGCTCGTGCTATGGTCGTGTTGGTAAGACTGATGACTTTGTTAGGGTCGTCGCCTTCGCCTAACATGGACGAATTTACCAGCGCTGCAAAACTTCTCTTATCAATGAGCACTTCCAACCATGTGGGAGCCACGTGAGTACTGTGCGTCCCCCTCTATTGGGTTCGTCCGCCTGGGGTCCGTTCCCTTTGTTGGGTCCGTCCATATTGAGGTTCGCCTAACTAAGGTTCGCTTCCTTTGGATCCATCTGCCCATGACAATGTATTCGTCAGTCTTGTCATGTCGTTAGCTTTGTAGGTCTAAAAATATCCTTATCACTGTTTATTATTTTAAAATATATCTGTTATAAATAAAATTAGAATAATCCTTTTTTTCCCCCTTAAATCAAGAAGATTCAGGGCAATCCTTTTTGAACATGTGCGGTTTCTAACCTTTTGAGTGTAAACTTTGGACGATCAAATTAAGTATTACCTAGAGAATTAAGAGATGCAATCAATATATATATAAAAGCAGAGACCTCATACAGGAGTGCATGAGCTCTTACCATGTGGTGCTCTAATATTGCATTTAGCATTTTTAACCTCTTCTCGTTAAGTTGTTTTTACTGTTACAAAAAAAATCATGTTAACTTCTTTTCACTATTATCTAAAAGATGGGTTGTTATTGACAATTAAACCAAACTTTATGAAAAGTCCAAGCCCACTTATTCCATACATATTATGACCTAAGCATGATCATTTTCCACGTGTAGATGAAAGCCCAGACCCTAACCCACTTACAAACTCTCTTTCTCCTCCCCCATGCATAGATGAAACTTGAAAGCTAAGACCTTGACTCACTTAGAAGCTCTTTTCCTCCGTACAGACTTCCCTTCAAACTACACACACTCTTCAACTTTTTTACAAACAACGGTTTGTAGTTCGGATTCACTGATCCCATCTGACCAAACCAATGTTCCTACTCATTTTTCAAGTCTTAATTCAGCCCTTCTGTGTAAACAAATGGAGATGTATGATCAAGGAAAATATACAATCACTCAAAAAATAAAAATAAAAAAGAAATGTACAGTTTAACCTCAATAGTCCCACCTAGGCCTGTTCAGGTACCGATCGGCACCGATGAAACCGGCCGGCGCCGAACCGATCCGACTGCTTCACAAGCCCACCGTAAGTGTCCGGCGCGGTGGTCGGCGGCGATCTGAATAAATCGAGGGCATCTGGTGCGGCAAGAGGTGGCTGTTTTGCACTCCGACGAGAAACCGCACCGCACCGGTATATATATAAATACACACACTATAATTTAACATATATGTATCAATGTTTACAGTTTTTTATTTTTATGTTTCAGTAGATTGAAGAAAAACCAGAGAAGCCATGAAAGCAAATGCAAGGAACAGGAAGAAGAAGAAAATGGTGCTGGACTTCACTTAAGGATAGGTTTTTTATTTTATTTTATTTTTTTATATAAATAAAATCTGGCACTAAAACTACGTCGTTTTAGGACCTGATATTAAATTTTAATATCAGCTCCAAAACGACGTAGTTTTATCATCAGATTATTAAAAAAAAAAAAAAAAAAAAAACCCTAAGTTTATTTACCCACCCTCTCCATATCTCTCACTCTCATCCGCCTACCTCTTCCAGTCCCAGCCACAAAAGTCTTCATCTCTCCTCTCTCTCCCCTCAATGTTCGTCGCTTGCTGCCATCGCAATCTAGTGCTTGATGCCGCGTTTTTTGGAGTTTCACCCTCTCCTCTCTCCTTTTTGTCACAACACAAAACCCACCACCATTTGAGCTTTTTATCTTCAAGCACCTCTGTTTTTGCTGCCACCCAGGTCAGATCTTCAAGTTGTTGTCTCTGCCTCCATTGCCTGGTGGTCGATTACTCTATTAGACTTCGCAGGTGAGTCAATCGATGGTTAGATTCAAGAATCTTGAGCTTGTTTGGGTTTTAATATTTGGGTTTGTAATGGGTTTTGAATCTTTTGATATTTAGATTTGATCTAAGTTTTGATTTGTGGTTTGAATCCTTGAGTTTGATTTGGGTTTTAGATCTCTCTTTCTCTCTTTGTGTGATAGACAAGTGGACACCGACCACCGTGTTGACTGGAACCGCCAACGATGTTGCTGGAGAACCATTCCTTAGGCGTGGCGGCGGCTTGGGATTTTAGGAAACCGAAGATTCCGATGCGGTGCAGAAACGGCCACAAAAATCGGGCGCACCGCACCGTGTACAGCCCTAGTCCCACCACTCTATTTTCTCTTCCTCTTCCAAAACCTCTCTCTCTCTCTCTCTCTCTCTCTCTCTCTCTCTCTCTCTCTCTCATTTTGAGTGCTATATTAGGATTCCCCAAGTTGAAAATAGTAGTCAATCTTACCAATGAGCTACACATTGGAAGGATTGTCTACTAAGATAATGAGTGCTTCTCTTGCTTTGTTACATGAGTAATTCTTAAATACTCCTGAAGCACGGTGAATAATGCTTCCTTATCTCACATTTATGGTAGGATCCACTCATTAAATTTATGGTGGAGTCTATTATGAATGTGAGAGGAGGGAACTTCATTTTACCATACTCCGAGAGTATCTAAGAATTTTCCGTGTTAAAGAAAAAGTCAAATGCTATGTGATATGGCATAGTCACCAATAGTCGTATTGCATTCAACTATATTCATATTAAATTTTGAGTCATTTGTGATGCTATGATAATAGGTATGAAAACCAATTTGTTAACAACTTTTGATATGCTAAACCAATTTGTTAATGTTAACGACTTTTGATATGCTCCTACAACCGATTAAGAAATTCACAAGTTGGATCAAACTGTTTGTGCGCTTTAGAATTGCAAGTTGGGTCAAGGTTTTTTTTAACAAATGCATGAAAGTGATAGATCCATCATAAGCATAAAGATGATCATAAGTTCAGATATTGACAAACAATTGAGATACTGCAGTAATAGATTCTAATAGCATTTGTCATTTATGAAAATCTAAACAATTTATAGGATTCTAGTCACAAATATTTGGCACAAAATCTATGATACAAAAATAATTTTGGTATCCTATAATAGAAACTATAAAGGACTACATAAACTTTTATTTAGATGCACACCAATTTATTTTTTATTTATTTATTTATTTTTTTTAAGTCTTCCTGTAGTATTTATTATTTCAATTTGACACCAATATAATTTAATTATACTTTTTATGCAAAGCTTGAGACCAACATACTTTTAGGCAAAGTTTTCCCGTGCATCGCATGGGTTCCCAGCTAGTTGTGGATAGATAAGGTGGAAAACTGCAATGATACAATTTTCTTTGTTCATACTAACGAAAAGATTATCTACCTCATACCCTCAAAATCATTTTGGTTCTTTTTATTTCATGACTAACCTTCTAAAGTAAATATTTAGCAAAGAAAAAAAAAAAACCTTCTAAAGTAAATACATACAATAAGGAGAATTTCTATGCTCACTTTTCATATAATCATATTACAACAAAATGCCACTATGCTTGAGATTAAACCAAATGTGGCCTCTAAAGTATAAATATATTTGGCAAGAGTAATGTTAAAACTACAAATATTTCACAAACATTTGTCATAACTTCTTAAGGTGGCAAGTTATGATTGAAGAAATATCATTTTCGCATGAGCCAACCATTGATGTCAGTTTATTCTGTACCAATCATAACAGGGAAAATTAGCAGATGTGAAAGTTTTTTGTGTCACTAGATTTATATTGATTTGGCAAAGCAGAATGGTCAGTAGTATCAACCTGCATAAGGCCTGTGTGCCTTTCTGTCCAACAAGGCAATATGGTTACAGCCATAGTTGGAAGTGAGCTCGAAGCCATCGATAGATCTGTGGGCAAAATCTACTTGTCTCCACCTCCGAACATCCCCATCATGTCTTTTGTAGATCCCATTTGCTTCATCAAGTTTTGTAAGCCACCCATGCCACCAATCTGCTTCAGCATCTGTGGGGGGAGGACTTTGCTCATGTTCTGCGCATTCATGTTACGTGATAGGGCACTCATGTCACCCTTCTTAGGAATCTTAAGCCCTTTCATTTTGCTCCATATCTTGGCAAGGCGCTTGTACTCTTCCATCATCTCCATTACTTCTATAAGTTGACGACCACAACCTCGGGCTATCCGCATCATACGAGATTCATTCATGAGCTTTGGATTTGAACTATCCAACTCTACAACATTTTAGTCAACTATTAGAATCAGAATAATGGGTTGAATCAGTATAAAGTCAACCATGCGGCAAGCAGAGCAAAACCACATAAAAAGTGGCATCGAGTCTCGACTCACCTTCATTTGTCATGGAGTCCATCATGGTCATGTACCGCTTGATCTTTGCTGAACTTTCCTTTTCACGACCTTTCGGCATTAACTCAGCACTAAATCCTGGAAGCATTGAGAAAACCTACACAGCCAAGTCAGTCATCAGCATTAAGGAGCAGCCTCTCCAGATCCAAATCAGAAGCTCAACATTTACAGCACATTTCAGTAAAAAATTCCAAAATGACCGCTGAAACTCAACACCCCCAACCCCATCCGGAATTAACCTCCAGAGCAACCAAGTGGTCACATATTAATCTAGCTAAAGAAAATAGCGGTCACCTATAATTTCTTGCATACCCTACACAACTAAGAATATATAATAAAAGTGAAAGGCACATTGTTGTTGATTTAGCTTCAATGAGACGGTATAAGTCAGGGACTAACCTGGCTAATTGGACCCATTTTCATTATATTCTGAAATTGCTCATACATAATCCTTAATGTAAAGTTTCCTTCTGAAAGCTTTTGCAGAAGTTCAGGCTGCTGATCCATAGGAACAACTTCTTGAATTTTGTCCATAAATCCAGACCAGTCACCCATGCCTAGATGGAAATATAATTGACATGCAAATATTAACAACATTCCAAAGAAATTGAATTAACAAATTTCAAGAGTCAGAGCAGTAAAAGAGGTGCTCACCTAAGAGACGGCTGACAAATGGTTTAACATCAAAAACTTCAAACTCATCCATATGCTCCCCAGTTCCAATAAATATAACAGGACTCTTTGTTGCTGCAACACTACACATATAGAGAGCAACAGAATTAAGTTTTCAAAGCAAAAAATAGGAGATACAGTTTAAACTTTAAGTTGCTTCTATTAAAATTAGCAAGAAGTTTCCATTTCATAAGAAATTGAACTAAAATTGAAGGTAGCTTATAATTCCATAATTTATGGAAACTGCAATTTAGAGAAGATGTACAGTATCAATGACTGTTTTTTATATTCTTAGGTCCACCTAAAGTAATTAATTTATGCTATTTACAGATCACACCATATGAATGACCCAACCTTTGTGTTGAATATTCAAACATGTAAAATAGGCATGTCATTGCATTTAATTTTATCTTTTCTTTGTGTTATTATTTTATCAAATAGTGCAAATGGGCATGGGAAATACATGAGAACATCAAAAGAGAAGAATCAAACTTCTAATATCTTCAAAATCCAAAAATTAGAAAAAAGAATGAACAGCAGCCGAACATAGACTTCTACTCAAAGAGTGATCTCAGAAGCATCATCTTGTCTTTTCCATGGAACTATGGAAGCTCAACACCTTTCAAACGTCCAGCTAATAGAGACACTTACCAAATGCATGACACATTAGCCATAGCTGAATTGTGCTTAGAATAGATACCCTCCATTGCATAGAAAAACACCTGAATTCCGACAATGGAAAAGAGTTCTAAACATTGCCAAGACACCTACTGACTTCCAAACACAAAACAAACTATCATAGCTCTCTAGCAACATCATATTTAATGGTAATTTTCTGTCTTGTCAATCCTCATAACACGTGCAACAAAGAGAAATTATGCAATGGCTCTCTAGCAACATCATATTTAATGCTAATTTTCTGTCTCACCACTCTTAACACGTGCAGAAAGGAGAAATTATGATTAAGGTTTATAAAAACTCCCAAGCTATATTGTGAACAATAAAAGACTTTGCAGGCAGCATAGCTCTTTTTTGCATGAAAAGTAAAAAAACACCATAGCTCACCAGACACCCTGACAAGGAAAAGCAGCCAAGAGCATGTTGAGGTGCAAAATAGTAAGACAGTATCAAACAAACAACTCATTGTTAATCTCCATCATGTTGCCAAACCTTCCATACATTTCACACAATTCAACAAATCAAAAAGTGAAATCAACGGTTCAACTCCCAACCCAGTCCTGCATTGCATGCACAACAAACCTATGACAACAAGATTTCCACTAGTCTCACTCAAGACCGCAACTGAGATATCCTGATTCTCCAATAACTAGAAAGATCATGCCAATGAGCTCAAGCTCAAATGGCATATCCTCCCCTTCAAATGAGCACAGTGAAGGGTGAGGTTGTTATATTATACACAAACACAGAAAAAAAAAAGATCAGGAAATGTCAATTTCAAATCTCCGCATACTAAACATTGTGCCAAAATCACATACCCAACCATGACCACCACCAAACATGTTTAGAAATCCTAGAAGCACACAGTAAACGATTTCTTTCACAAGTACTCTTTTATATTTCATTAGTAGTCTAGAAATTGGGGTGATATGATTTCAAGAATAATACCAACAATCCCAGGAAAGTAGAGAAGAAAAGAGATGCCTTAGAATTAGTTATAGCCAGGAACTGAAGGCCAAGGGTGCTGGAAAAATTACAATAAACTAAAATCCTAATGCTACTGGGTAACAAAATCCACTGTTGCAAACCTCTATGAAATGGGGCTATATACTTTAAAGAGGAAAACTGAGGCATTATGTCTTTTTTTTTTTTACTGGTTACAAATCCTACACTAATACTCGAACCCATTCACCCAACTCTCCCTAGAACCCCAAAGCTCTAACACTCCATTTGGGAGGAGGGAAAGGAATGGAATGTAATGGATTATTTTGGAATATTCCTTCCATTCCCTTGTTTGAGAGTTTTAATGGAGGGAATAAAAAGATCATTCCCTTGTTTGGAAGTTTATATAGAATAGAATGGAATGGGTAGGAGGGAACACTCATTCCTCTCTATTCTCTCAAAACCTCAAATTTTCATTCTCCCAAAACTAGGAGGAATCGGAGGGAATGAAATTTAATTTAATGAAATTTTTACTAAAATTTCCAAAACACCCCTATATATTTAACCCTTTACTATAAAATAGGGGTCTAATAGTAATATTGTCATAAAATGATTCCAATGCTTTCTCTCTATGCTACTCCCAATAAGGTTATGTACCTTCCATTCTTTTCTATTTCTTTATTTTAAAACATCCGAACAAGATTTCTTCATTCCATTCCATTTTTTTTTCCCATTCCTTAAACACAATCCATTCCATTCTATTCTTTCCCATTCTTTTATGATTTACTCATTCCATTCCATTCCTTTATAAATTCCCAAACAAAGAGTAAGGCTTGGGGAGGTACCATTCCATCTAACAAGTACACGGTGCTAGATTAAGCAATCAAAATGTAAACAACAATAAGCAACCCTAGATGATTTATCTTTCTTTATAACAAACTATAAAGCTGCAGCCAACTTATTGCTAACTCAAACCTCAAATCATCATGCATGTAGTTATGCATGTACATACAATACAATAGCATGTGACAAATGAATAACTTAATGGCCTATGAAAGTACATACCACTCAATGGTATTCTTTACTAAAAATAACGAAAATGATACTCTGTCCCTCTCATAATGAGTGTCTCACCTTCCTTTTTTTCTTTGCCACACAATGAGTCTACTACTAAAGAAATATAGGGTCTATTTTAAATAAAGTATAAAACACCACTTTTGAGTAGCAACTGCACAGCTTCAGCAAAATGCATGCATTGAAGCTTTAATATTAGATTTAAAACCAACTAGAAACATGAAAATAGGCTTAAATTGTTGCAATAGAACTTACGCACTAAGGGCACCACCTCCCTTTGCATGCCCGTCCATTTTCGTAACAATTACAGCTCCAACTGAAACACTTTGCTTGAAAGCTTGAGCTTGATCAAATGCAGCCTGACCAATACTGCTATCCATAACAAATATGACAAGATCTGGTTTCTGGAAGGCAAAGAAAATATCTTAGCACAGTCAATCAACTACAAATTACTAGGAAGTAGGAACAAAGCAATACCAGAAAATTACCGTTGCTTCAGAAACTTGACGCATTTCTTCAAAAAGAGCAACTTCTTGTTTGTGACGCCCGCTGGTGTCAACAATGATCAGATCACAGTTTTCTTTTTTGAATCTTTCTACACCTTCCACTGCAATTTTAACAGGATCTGATTCTGTATAGCTGTATCATTGAAAACCACCTCAATTATTACTTAAATAAAAAAGAATGCATTATTTGATGAAATGTAGTTGACGACCGTACCTTATTAATGAGAGTGATAATGGTAACAATAATAAACAAAGTAAACAAATGACAAAACAAACAGAATATTTAGGGAGATCACAAAAGAGAGAGATTCAAAAAATGGAACTGAAAAGTATTGTTTCTTCTCTCTCCTTTCTGGAAAAGGAAAAAAAAAATATATATATATATATATTTATATATGCTCTAGAGGCACAACTAGAGTACCATGTCATAGCTGACAAAACCCCGTTCATAATATAAGCAGTCACTAAACTACATCTATTACATCCCTCTCTTTTAGATTTGTAGATTTATGTAATTTTGGCTAGTCTTTTGCTTTCCAAGTGTACAAGGAATTAGATTATTTTCTTGTTTTTATTTACCGATCAGAAAAACACTCTTTACATCCCATTCATAAGAAATACTGAAATAACATCACCTCTTACATGAAGAAGAGATTGGGGTTCAATTTTTTATTACTGAATGATGCCCCCCACTTGATCCCACTCCCACCCGCAACCCTCCCTATTTCATGGAGAGAGAGAGAGATGAACTAGTTATTTGTGTCATCATGCTTTCATCTTCTTCTTTTTTCCTGTTTTGTTTTGCTTTTCATTTTCTTTTGGATTCAGAGGAAAGGGGAAAAAGGAGAGAAGGGGGGGGGGGGGGGGCAAGAGAAACAAATAAAAAAGAAAAAACACAGGAAAAAGGGCTGGATAGACCATAAAGGGAAAACGGAACAGGGTCTAAAGGAGCTAAATAACAAACAATTGCACTGAAAGGGTTTAGGACCAGGAGATGGGACATGAGCACATAAAAAAGAAAAAAACACAAGAAAAAGGGCTGTATAGACCATAAAGGGAAAATGGAAAAAGGAGCTAAACAACAATTGCACTGAAAGGGTTTAGGACCAGGAGATGGGACATGAGCACATCAAGACATCCCAAGGATGAGTAAATTACAATGAGATCAAACACAGTTAAAAGCCATTCATATGATTTGCAAGGCCCCCAAAGAGAGAGAGAAAGGGAATTTCCCCCACAAAGGGTAACGAGATATTACAAGTTTAGATACAGCTGATTAATATCATAACAGCGTTAATTGAAGCCCCCATAAATAAATCCATTTCATTATAGCACAAGCAAATATTTATAACATCCTCAGAATACAATGCTTCATTTCAAGAATGAAAATATATTTCAAAGCTCATTATGCTTATCTATGCATAGCCATTTAGCATTCTAAGAGTGTAGTAGAAGAAAAATTATGGCTTCCTTATGTACCTCATTATTGTTTTCTCTACAATTTTTTATTTTTAAACAATATAGCTTGTGTGGCTGTTGACATTTCCTTGCTTCCTCATTTCTTTTTAACAGAAATCTTCACAAAATCTTATCTCCACACTTCAATATCACACTCTAAATCACAATTTGCACACACAGAAAATCAGTAGAATGTGAAAGAAGTACCTTCCATAAAATGGAATCTTAGCTTTAGTGGCATTTTGCTTCAGCTGATCAAAAGCACCAGCTCTGAATGTATCTGCACACACGAGGGAAGGCCTCCAGCCCTTTTTCTGATGATAATATGCATATTTTGTACACGTTGTGGTTTTTCCCGACCCTGAATTTGTTGTACACACAGATAATAAGATGCACACACATAATAAGATCAACATAGATAAAAGGAAACAGTACACTCCAAAATGAAAATAGTGCAAAAATATTTTTGGACCCGTGTATCAATCGTAGTATACAACACCCAGATGGCTAGTTCACATCGAAACTTCACAAAAACAATCCCAATCTGTATAGAATTGATTGTATATGACAATTTCTGAATGATCCAATAAGCATGAAAGTGATCTGATAAAAAACATACCTTGTAAACCTACAAACATAACAACACTTGGTTTCGCTTTCTTTGGAGTAAAAGAAGGCTTCCCAGGATCCAGCATTTTGCAGAGTTCGTTAAATATAGCCTACAATGAAAAGGACCCTTTAATAAGATTAAGAGCACAGCAGATACCAAGACATAATATACAAAAAGGATTTTCCCTTTTCCTTTTTTTTGTTTTTCTATTTATTTTGATAATGAAGATTGCAGTTGCATATCCTAGCAGAAAATGCACTAGACACATAATGTTACTAGAAAGAGCATGTCAATGGGGTTTTTTAAGGCTTAACAAAATAGCCCCCAACACAAAGAAGTAACTTTGTTGCAGAATTTAGTTGCTACCAATAAATGCAACATGGTCACATGAGGATAGAATTATTTGACGTAGCATAGATATACCATCATACAAGTACTAAAAACAGAAAAAAATATACATCAATGATTTTTTTTAGCAAGGAAAACTGAAGTACAACTCCTCAGGTGCTAAAGCTTAGGTTCCCCCTATTAAATTCATCCATATGGTTGCATTGCCCAATAAATCACATGGTAAAATTCAATTTTTCTTAGAAAAGATATCACTATTTTTGTTGCATTGGTTAATACAACCATGATGTTAATTTCAATTGGGGAACCTAATTCAAAGCACCTAAGGAATTGTACCTAAATTGGCCCTTTATTAGCACTCAAAATTTGTCAAAATTGTTCCAGAATTCCAAAAACCAAATCCAAATAACCCAAGTCTAGGGCCACCAGGCCATGGTATCATTATTGATCAAAAACCTCAATCCACTAAACTATATAAGCTAGAAACTAGTGTGACAATAGAACCAAGCTCTCTCAACTCTTTCATATTGGGCACTCTTATATTTTCCCCCCTATAAATAGGTTTTCACTTTCCTATAACAATAACACTAAAAATTATCCAATTTACACATGCAAATCCGATAGCTTATCTAGCTTTCCAAAACAAAACCTAAACTTCAAACTCTAAACTCATGGTATCACCAGCTAATTTTTTTCCCCTATAAACAGGTTTATAACACGCAAATCCAATTAACAAATTCGAATTTGATAGCTTAGCTAGCTTTCCAAAGCAAACCCTAAACTCTAAACCCATGGTAGCAAAAGCCAATCATTTCATCAAAATAATCACAAACATCAAAATTAAAAAAAAAAAAAAAAAAAAAAGATTCACAGAAATAGAAAAATAGAATCAATCAGAAAAGAGAGAAATTTGTACTTGTTGGATGATTTTGCGCTTGTTGTGGCCGGCGGCGAGGTCGTCAAGATTGACGATCTTCTTGATATTGGTCTGCATGTCGCGGACGAGCTTGAATTGCACATCGGATTGCAAGAGAGCGCGAGTGATCTCGTTGAGGCATTCGTTGAGGACCTTCTCGTCGATTATGGTCGCATTGCTCATCTGCTGAAGAGCACGCGATATGCTCGTACCTAACTGTGCTAACACCATCTTCGCTTCCTCTGAGAATTCCGGCGAATAATGATCGGAGCAAAATGGGGAGGTTAGGGTTAGGGTTTTGGTTTTTGGGGATCGAAGAAGAAGAAGAAGACGACGAAGAGGTAGAGAGGTAGGAAACGAATTTTAAGTTCAGGTAGTGGTGGTTATATATACGTTAACAAGATATAATAATGTTTTTTATAATGTTTTTTATAACTCGTAGTTAGCAGGGAATTTATCTTGTGAAGTAAGTAGATTCTCAAAAAAAAAATCTTGTGAAGTAAGTTAAAATTAATTTTATAAAATTTTAAATTGATTAAAAAAATTATAACATTGCATGATTTGTTCTTATATGACTTTAATTTATGTTACAATTTGATAAAGAAGCAATTATTTGAATGTGCAATAGGTTACAAAAAATTTGTCAGACAATTTCAGATGTTACAGATGTTATCAAGAAATTCAAGAACTTAAAATCAAAACTCTAAGTAGGAGCGGAAAAATTAAGAAGTAATTGGAATCTAATATATCTACCAAAACTAAAAACCCAAAGAGTGAGAGAGAAAAACCTGAATGGCCAATGTTCTAAAGAGAGAAAGAAAGAGAAAAGAAGGTACGTACCTTTTGAAGAGGAGATTGGTGGTGAATCAACAATAAAATAAATCAAAAATTCAGATATTTCAAAAACTAACACAAATTCAGATGTTAAAATTTCCAAAATACCAAAAAAGATATATAATTAAAGAATAAGTTATTGAAATAGTTTAAAAAATATATGACTATTTAAAAGAGAAATATAAGAAAAAAAAAATACACAAACTCATAAAACAATAAGTTTTAAATTTTAATAGGTCTAAACTTTAAACGATGAAAAAAAATCATATACATTCACAGATATCATTCAAATTAAAAAGTCAAAGACATATTTCAGTCACTCATTTATTTTGCATACATTACATTACATCAAGATATATAGTTTTCAGGTTTCATTATTAGAAAAGAAAAAAAGAAAAAGAAAAAAAGTCGTAGCTTAATTATTGAGTGCATATTACAACACTGCGAAGCTTGAGGCATCACAAACAATTCCCAAACCATGCATATGATATATTTGACTCAAAACCTACTTATTCTTAAGTACAACTCTCCATGAAAGTAAGCAACCTGATGCATATTGGCTTATATATATATATATATATATATATATATATATATATATATTGGGAGGATAAACGACAGATTTGGCTTATATATTGTTGAAACATATATATTTCTTCTTATCTCAAATGGTAATGTGGCGCGTAACTGGGTTATGGGAATGGGTAATAGTTGTATGGAGATGAAAATCACTTTTTAAACAAAATTATTTTTAAACAAAAATAATTTTGTTTAAAAAATGATGAGCTTGAGTCGAAGTTGGACTTGTTAAAGAGATAGAGTTTCACTCCTTGTTAAGTTTGAACTAAATAAAAATAATTTTGTTTAAATAAAATGATAATTTTATTTAAATATTATGTTGACGTGAAAAATTGTATATATATAAATATATAGATAAGATTTTTTTTAGAGTTAATTTTCTTTTTTTTGGTAAACTAACACTTTTTAAACTTAAAAATTTTAGTTTTCAAAAAAAATAATTATAAATTTTATGTAAGAAAAAAACTCAAAAAAGTTATTAAATAACTAGCTCATCACATGTGCTTTAAGCATACTATGAGGTGTTTTTTTAATTTTTGTTTTGAGTTTAGTATTATAATATTTAAAAGTGAAATAAAGATAATTTTCTAATTATTAGGATTTTTCTCTATGTGAGAGTTGATAAAAGTTTGAAAATTTAAATTGGAGAAGAGAAAGGAAAAAACTTAAAACTTAGGAATTTAAAAAAAAAAATTTAAATTACTCTATTAACATGTTTGTGATTTTGGCTTCAAAAAAAAAAAAAAAAAACATGTTTGTGATTTTAAATTTAAAATTATTTAACTAAAAGATAAGAGCATTTTAGAGAGTTTAAGAGTTTGCATGAGGGTATTTTAGTACGCAAAATGATGAAACTAAAACAAGAGAATCATGTTATTAATTATATAGATATATATTGTTGAAATTATGATAAAATTTCTTCTTCTTTTTTTTAATTGGAATAATTATTTCTTATTTGAAACTATATCAACTATTGTAATACACTCGTCAGTTGCCACGGTATATATGAAAAATACACTTGATATATAATAAACTATGGTAATAAACTTTTAAATTTTTTTTTTTTTATGGATATGGTAATACACCTTTTTTTATATTATAAAATATGGTAATACAGTGGAAAAATATAAACAAATACTTTATATATATATATTTATATAAAGTTTTAATTTATGACGTCCGTTTATGATGATTGTACTATTTATCGTCAAACCAAGACACCAATTATATTTTGGTGCAGGCGGGAATTAAAATTCATATTTCTTATACAACCATCAAAATATTTACTAGTTAAATTAATTGAAACTCATATCTTAAAAAAAAAAAAAAATGTTTGTGATTTAAAATTTAAAATTATTTAACTAAAAGATAAGAGCATTTTAGAGAGTTTAAGAGTTTACATGAGGGTATTTTAGTACGCAAAATGATGAAACTCAAACAAGAGAATCATGTTATTAATTATATAGATATATATTGTTGAAATTATGATAAAATTTCTTCTTCTTTTTTTTAATCGGAATAATTATTTCTTATTTGAAACTATATCAACTATTGTAATACACTCGTCAGTTGCCACGGTATATATGAAAAAACACTTGATATATAATAAACTGTGGTAATAAACTTTTTTTTTTAATGGATATGGTAATACACCTTTTTTTATATTATAAAATATGGTAATATAGTGGAATTGAACTTCATATCTCTTATACAACCATCAAAATATTTACTAGTTAAATTAATTGAAACTCATATAAAATAAATACTTAATCATGCAGAGTAAGCAAAATAACATTGAATATGTGAGATATTTTATCTGTGCAACTATATCATGATGTTTCCAAATACTAGCCTAACAAATTATATCATATCATATCATCATATATTATACTAGCCTCTGAGCACGCTCATGTGCGTGCTCAGAGGCTCTTCTATTTTTTTGAGAAAAAAATTAATAATTTGCATCAATTATAATTTGAGATTACTACATTTTCTAATCACAAAAAACACTTAGAGGTGTTTTTTTTTTAAAAAAAATAATAAAGTATTAGAAAGGTAGGATTTTTTTATAGAAAAAAAAAAACAATAGCAACGTGGGTTGTTTAACTTATTTTTCTATTGTGAAAAAAAAAAAAACAATAAACGTATAGTTGCTTTGAAGAAGTAAGTTAGTGAGAGAGTGTTCCTATTTTGTAGGTAATGTTTTAGTGCAAGTTAGACATGTATTTTTACTATACTATCCTTTAGTTTTGTCTCTACTTGAACCTAGAGGTATAGAAGTATTTTGGAACAAAAAAAAGTCCAATCCAAACAGGAGAAATCCTTTAAATAGTAGTATAGATAATAAAAGTTGAGTTTAGGAGCCGTAATTGTGCCAAGTGGCTCCACCAAATTATATCATATTATATATCATATACTATATAATAAAAGTTGGGCTTAAGAGCCATAGTTGTGCCAAGTGGTTGTACCAAATCATGTATTATTATTCTATATAATAAAAGGTACTAAGTAACCGTATCAAATTGCAGCAATTTTTTTTAACCAAAAAAAAAAAAAATTATAGCAAATTTTTAGATAAAATAAAATCTTATTTGTTATTATCAACTTTTATTTTATTACTTTATCACTTCATGTTGATAACAACTTCTTCTTCTCTGTGTGTTTTATATTTTATTTTATTTTTTAATTTCTACGTTGATGTGTTAGGATTTACCAAGACTATTGTATTGATTTACTGTTTCTAGTACTGTTGTATTGTTTTATTGTTCCTATTATGTTAGTTAACTAACTATGGTTAAATAGGGTCCATGGTTTGGTTAAGTAAGGTGATTGTATCTATGTTAGTTAGGCTGTGGTGGTTAGTTAGTTAGTGAGGTGGTGAAGAGTTAGTTAGGAAGAGTAACAAACAGATTGGCAAATCTTGTATAAAGGCTACGGCCATAATCAATGTGGAATTCAAGCAAGTTGTTCAATCAAATAACCTTCTTATCTCAATCTTCTTCCTATTTCCTTTCTCTACTTCTTTCCCTATTTTCTATCACTCTGTTCTGGAGGCAGGGCTGTCCTCGAACTCAGCTACAATAAAATCTACATTCCTTGCTTGATGATTACATTTTAAAAAATATTCCTATTTCCTTATAGCCATCCATCACGTTTTCCTTTTTCTTTTCATTTTTTTTTTTATGTTAATGTTGATTAGAAATTATAATTTCAATAGGATTTAAACTCTATAATTATATCAAATAAGACTCTAACATAAAAATAAAATGAGACTTTACCATATATATTGATAGTAAAATACAAAGTCTAGTTCATCCATAAAGATCGTCCAAACCCAACAACGTCTAGGATGAACCCTAAAGGAAAAATTAGAGAAATAACAAGGAGCAAGTGCACAAAGAGATTAAAAGGGGCTCAACAGTCGTTCAAGAGCAGGCAAATGGAATCAGA
Organism: Notholithocarpus densiflorus; assembly: GCA_030021035.2. NCBI lineage: Eukaryota > Viridiplantae > Streptophyta > Magnoliopsida > Fagales > Fagaceae > Notholithocarpus > Notholithocarpus densiflorus. The sequence continues at coordinate 532,811 of JARYZH020000224.1, read as the reverse complement.
AATCAGAAATCATTACTCCTCACCATCTCACTTGCAGGCAAATGAGATGGTAGAAGTTGCAAATTGATTCTTACTAAAAATTATCAAGACTCGACTTGAGGGGGTGAAAGGGATATAGCCTGACGAGTTACCTAGTGTCCTTTAGGCATATAGGACAACGGTGAGAATTCCTATTAGAGAAACACCCTTCAAGTTAGCATATGGGAGTGATGCAATGATACTTGCAGAGGTAGGATTGGCAAGCTATAGGGTTGCTAACTATAAAGATGAGGAGAATGAGAAGTAGTTCCATTTAAATCTTGACCTCATTGACGAGGTAAGAATGGATGCAGAGTAAAAGGTAGCACGATATAAGAATCTGATAAATAAGTACCACGATGTAATGGTCAAGCCTAGGCAGTTCAATATTGGAGACCTCATTCTGAAAAAAAGGGTCTCTCTTTCCACTAAGGAGACGAGGGACCTACTATCTAGAAGTCCTGGATGGATGAAGGCTTAAGCATCTGTGGAATGCGGAGCACTTGAGGAAGTACTACCAGTAAAAGGTCATAGATGAGGAGGATCATGGAATCACCCTGTTTTCTATGAAATGTATGTGTTTATAAGTTGTTTATTTTAAGTATTTTATTTCCTAAGTATTTGAATTCCCTAAAAAGCACTAGCTATTAGCATGTGCTATGGACATGTTTACGTATTAAGTATTTTAATTCCCTAAAAGGCCTTGGTTGTTTGCATGTGCCATGATTGTGGACGATGTGATGTACAAAGTTGTTAACTTGTATATAAAGTAGTGTGGATTTCTATTAAGTGTTTTATAAATCTTTTGTGAATTCAACCCACAATCAAAAGGCAAAAAGCCATAAATTAATAAAATCTATGGATGCAGGGATGTCTCATCATAAGCCGCCTTTAGATGAAGGAAAGGCAAAATATCATAAATTAGAAATAAAACCTTAAGGTAAAAAGGAAGGAACAAATACCTCCCTCATATATTTGTCAAAATACAGTTAAAGATGAATATAAGCATGCAATAACTAGATGATGGATATAAACAAGAATTGTCTATTATCCCTAAATTATTTAAGTCCAAATAATGGACGAATAAAATGTAAAAAACAAAGGGATAGAATGATTGTCCAAATTATGGACGAACAAGCATGTACATGATAAATGAAATTAACTTCATAAATAAAAAGGGTAGATGACCATTGTCTAAAAACCCTTATAAGTTAAAGCTAAAAAAGGCCAATGTACAGAACCTTGGATGAAGTAAATGTACTTAAATGGAGTTAACATGGTCCAAAACAACAGACCCTATAAATTGTTTGCAAGAACGATTAAATAAAATTAAAAAAGAAAAGAGAAAGGAGAACTAGGCTTCATCATTGTTGACAAATGGAGTTTCTGACTGGGGAACAACATCGTTAGTGGTAGCTGCATTGTCTTCCACATCCACATCGTCTGACCCACTTATGAGAATAGAGTCTTCACTAGCTACATGAAGCTTAATCGGGCTAAAATCAACCCTGAGAAAATGGTCTTTAGCATCCTGGCGAAAATCCTTAAAACTAGCTGCATAGTGTTCATCCATAATCATTGAAAAAGCGCTGGACGCTTTAAACTCAACTATAATTTCTTCCTTGGTTTTGGACAAATCGTCATTTGTTCTCTGAAGATGGTCAAGACGAGTCTCCTTCTCGACGATGTCAATCTTCAGCTCCTCCACCAGTTCTTTCAACTCCTTTACCTCCGTCGACAACTTCTTAGATGTATGCTCAAGCTTCACGTTTTCCTTGAAATTTCATCTAAGATCTCCTTCCAGTTCACGAACTCGAACGTCCAACCTTTTCATTTCTTTGTCCAAATCCTTAGCTTGCATGGACGCAGTCATAAACTTAGACATAACCTGAAACACAAACATTTAGGGCTTGAACTGACATATACATATTCAATAAAAATAAGAATGTATATTTGTGTACCTTGAAAAGGTCATTTGACCGCTCAAATTCCCTCATTGACATGTCATAGCAAATAGAAATGTCTTCAGTCTTCACTATTTGCTTGAATTTGTGCCAAGCTAAGGTCTCACTCCTTAGAAGAGTCATAGACTCGTTTATGGTAGGTTCAGCAGTAGGAGAAGTAGACGGTCCAATGTCCTGATTAACAGGAGGAGCGTCGACGGTTGGAGCTTCAAGGTTTGGAGGATTGAGTTCGACGAGTGGAGCCTTGTTTGTGTTGGACGGATCTATTTTTTGTTTTTTTGGGATTACGACGGTTGGGGAGATTTGACTTGTCTACAGCCTTGGCTACAACTTTTCTCTTTCCAAAAGAACTGGGAATTGAAGGTTTTAGACTCACACGAGCTAGACAAGTCTCAACAGGGGTAGCCTTTTCTAGACGAGTAACGTCCTCCCCACCAACGATCTCCTTTTCCTTGTTTTTGTTCATCGTTGCCATCCCTAAAAAAAATGATGAATGAATAAGAATAACAAGCTATGAAAAATTTATACCAAGTAAAAGGAAAGATGAGGGGAGAAAAGAGCTCACTTTGATAAGTTCTAATCACGTAAGAACGAGCTTCGTTTGACGGTTCCGGTTCGAGTCCCCAACAAGCTAAACGATCAAGGGTGACCAATGAACGAAAGCTCTTATCAGGGAAAGCATGAGCTCGTCAAACGCAGTCTAAATGGTGATTGCTTAAACTTGGACAAGTGAGAGCTGAAAAGAAACAGTAGGTTAGATGAGGAAAAGAAAGATATGACAAAACATTAGAAAGTTACCTACCCTCAGGACGTAAACGATCCAAAGCACCAATTGTAAGGGGAAACCAATCCCTACCAACCTCAATGGGGTCACTAGCCTAGAAACCAGAAACTAAAAAGAATTCCTTCTTCCACTCTCTATCAGACGAGGAAAGGGATCTAATCATTCTACAGTCATTGTGCCTAGCGGAGAATTGATGAAAACCTATTAACTGATTAATTTTAGAGGGTTTGTAGCAATAAAGGAATTCGACTACTGTAAGAGGATGATTTCCTTCAAACACCTCTCTCCACAAAACTTGCACTGTCGTGATTATTCTCCAACCATTGGGATTAAGTTGGTTGGAGGCAATACCTAATCTAAAAAAAAGCTCACAAGTAAAAGCATTCAAAGGCAGCCTAAGGCTACCTAGGAAATAGGCTTCATAAAAGCCAACCTATGAGGAGTTGGGGGTACAACACCACTCCCCTTCAACAGCAAGACGAGTATGTACATTATTAGGAATTTGGTATTTACCTCTAATTTTGCATAATTTTTCAGAATTTAGTGTAGACGAGATTTTTAAAGCACAAGAAGAGATGTTGTTAACGGAAAGATGAAGAGAAGGAGAGGATTGAGGAACAGACAAAGAAATAGGAGAGGGAACAGAAGAGGGGCCAGCAGACGAGCTAGACATCGTCCTTTGCCTCATCTATTCCTGGAATACCTCCAAAGGAATTCCAGGGACCCCAGAATGATATTGCTCTTCTAACGACTCATCTTCAATACTATTCTCACCATCACTACTACTATCACTACTATTATCACTTCTATTATTGCTTTCGTCATAATACTCGTCTATCTCCTTATCATCCTTATCACTAGAAGATAAAAATTCAATTTCAGCCATTTTAAAGGAAAGAAGAAAAACCTACAAACGAGGAGGAAAAGATACTTGGAGCTAGACGAAAATGACTAAGGACGAGAGAGAACTAGATGAAGTGCGAAGGACGAGTTGAGACAAAAATGTCAGAAGAGAAAATTTGAAGAAGTGAAGAGGGTATCAGAGGTATTGTACTATTTATAGGCTATTAGGTGGGACATTGAAGCGACACAAGCTAATAAAAAAATGCCATGTGTCATGATTGCTCGAAGAACAAAGCATCTCGACTTCTTAACCAATGATACTCTGCCACGTTTCATCATCTCCACTAAAAAATCCAATGCCATCTATGATGCCATATCTACAAGTTGTCAACAAATCATTAGGTGCCACTTGTAAAATAACATATTAGAAAACAACATAAAAATGTGGTGGGTGATAATTAAGACAACTTATGGACAAGGGAGCAACTGATAGTAAAATACAAAGTCTAGTTCGTCCATAAAGATCGTCTAAACCCAACAACGTCTAGGATGAACCCTAAAGGAAAATTTAGAGAAATAACAAGGAGCAAGTGCACAAAGAGATTAAAAGTGGCTTGACAGTCATTCAAGAGCAGAATATACATGAGTATAAAAACTTAGAAAAATATTGAATGTTCAATATGTGTATAAAACACCCTTGAATGTTTAGACCCCCAAATTACAAGTTACCAATTCAAGCTTAATGTCAAACAATATATGTGCGGAACATGAACATAAGCTAAACACAGAATTGATAAACAATCTAAACCAATTAAAATCACATCCACAGCAGAAATTAAATGGTAAAGATTAAGGGAAGAGAGATGCAAACACAAGGATAACACAACGATGTGTTATCGAAGAGGAAACCGAAGCCCTTGGCGTAAAACCTCTCCGCCACCCTCCAAGCGGTCAATAATCCACTAGAAAATGTAGTTGGGATACATGAACAGCAATAGGCCCTTCAAGCCTAATCTACCCAGTGTACCTAAGCCCTTTAAGCTTCTTGCTCCAACGAGGTTGCGCTGAACCTTTGTCTTTTCTAGCTTACTGGATTCCACTACTTGACCATAGCATCAACCAATAAGAAATTGGTCCCTTCTTAATTGCTTCCCAAAGCACCAAACAGTCTTCTCACAGATATTGGTATGGTGAGAAAAGGTTTTGGTAGTGTACCTCTCAAGGATGTAACAATGGAGAGGGTGAGAGTAGAGGAATTTAAAGAGTCTCTATGTGAAGATTGGGGATGAGTCAATCTTGTTTTTCTCTAGGGTTTCTCTCTCAAAATTCTCTCTGGAAGCTCCCAACATTTCGTGGGTATAAGGGGTATTTATACTGGGGTGAGAGTGGAATGCGAAGAGTCAGGTTTTTCAAAACAGAGCTGGCTGGCGGCTTGGCCTCGCGACTTGACTGAGTCGCGAGTTTAAGCCGCGAGCTAACAGAATGGCTAGGCTGGACTTTTTGTCCTGTAGTGCTCCAGCTGGCGTGACTGTTCATCTTCTCTGCATGCTTCACTCGTGTGCTGCAGTTGGCGGCTTGCCAGTCGCGAGTCACCCGCGAGTCCCAGCCGCGAGTCTCTGCATCCTTGCACAATCTTGAGCATTTCTTCACACTTCTCTCACACACTACCCTTACATGATTCCCACCTAAATACAGGGTTACTAATTGCTAAAATACAAGCAAATTTGGCATGGAATAAAGCCAACAGAATGGTTGATTAAATTCAACCTTACAAATATTAAGCATCCTGATTGTTCAATATGAGCAACCTGATTTCAGTTTCCTAAACGTGGGATAAACTCCTCAAAGTTCTCTACCACATTCTACTAAGTGCACTTGTCTCTTATGCAATGCTCCACGAAATCCACACATCTCCCGTGATATTAGTGGAACTAAACAAGTAGACCCACTCCAAGTTCTATATAAAAGGGATCCACCCTCAACAAACTAAGGTATGTTAAACCAATTATACACTCTCCATACTTATTTCCCAAAAAAGAGAACTAACTTAACCATTGGAGGGTCCTTGCCCTGTTCATCCTGGTTTCCTTTAATAGTTTTTTCTTTTCAGGTCACGAAATTGCTGTTGAAACCCGACTCATTTAGTCCACTGATTTTTCAACACTATTAGTTGGTGTGTATGTGGGAAAAAGAGAGTAAGATTTGGTTAATTCTAAGTGTTAACCATACTATTTCCTAAGATTTGTTGTTGATATAAATTTAATGATAAATTATTCATAACAATTTGATTTTTATATATAATTGAAATAGCTTTGGCTAACTATTAGAGTTGTACACTTGACCTATAAAAGAAGGCAGTTTGTCCATTTAGTGTTATATATATATATATATATATATATATATAAATATATATATTATTATTATTAATCATTAAATATGGTTTGATATGATTTTAATCAATCATTAAATTTTCCAATAAAGAACAATGACAAACAAGAACATTGATACACTAAAAATATAGTGTACAAAGAAGTATTCAACAATCTCCCAAAGATACAAAATTCTCATTAGAGCACAATTGGTATGTTACATATATATATATATATTTTATATAAGTGTTATCATTTTATAATTGATAGTTATTATACCAATACAATTTATGTCTTTTTTATTATAATAATTATTTATTTTGTTATTGTTTTTCTTATAAAATATATATTTTATAAATTTATAATAAAATTGTGCAATGCACTAGCCTTTAACTCAAGGAATTAATTCTATATCGGCTGGTATAGTCAGAATTTTTTATACTGGTGACTAAGTTGGTACAGAAAATGGTCTGTTTCATTCTGATCAAAATGCCGGCTTGTACTGGGTCATTTCGGCCATACCAGAGTATATATCAAATTTCAGCCTAAATATTAGTACCGAACCAAAATAGGAAAAAAAAAAAAAAACTCAAGTTTTAGATCTGAAACTATTAGTGACTTACTAGCTTATTGTGCTCATGTCACTGCCTCTATCATTAGAACATTTTTACCATGTTTCCTATACCAAATGCCCTTTCTTCTTCTTTTTCTTCATCCCATTTTGCGCATCTGTTCCTCTACTTTTTCTTCTTTCTTCGTCCACTTAGTGCCCCTTATTTCATAGTATTTCTTATGTTTCTTTTTCAATTTGCCTCTTTAGTTTCTTTTTGTCATTTAGCTTTTTCATTTTATGTGCTTCAACCACAACCACACATGTTGTTAGGAGCTTATTGTTGATGATGGTATAAGGAATAGGGGTGCATGGGCAGCATTAGGCCAGTCACTTGGCTGCATGCTTTCTCAACACATTGATTGCTTCTCATGCTAGATTAGTAATACTCTTAAGGGCTCTTTAAGGGGGACATGCCCAGTCTACCTACTCGAGTTGGATCGATGAGTAGTGTTAGGGGGTAGCATGTGGAGGCACCTTGCTCCACATGATGCCCCAAAGCCATGGCAAAGAGGGCCCATGGTGGGCAGAGTTGGTTTTGATCATGGGCGGCAGCAGGTGGTGTCGACCCTGTGTGGTGGTGCATGACATTGGTGGCTTGTTGGCTGGTTGCTTGTGTGTGGATTTAGTGGCTTGTGTGAAAGGTAGTGCTGGGCTGCTATGATGATGTGTAATCAGATGCTATATGCAAAGCATTGGACTGGTGGGTACTAGTTAAATGCATGGACAGATGCTAATGGGCTAATGACATTTACTTGATGAGTGCTGCATATGGGCATGCTGTGTGAGTTGTGTTGTTGATGGAGGAGGGCTTGAGCATAGATGAAGACTCCTAAAACGTGGGGAAACATGTTGTGTGGGTTGCTGGAGGATAGGTAAAGGCCCCATGATCTGCTGAGACATATGTTGTGCATGTGCAGCATGTGTAGTGGCAGTTACAAGCAATTATCATGCAGTGCCTAGTTTTCTTGATGATTAGACCTACTGTGTAAGGGCTAAAAATGTAGAGAGCAAACCAATACAACATCAGTTCAAGGTGTCCTAAGTCAGACCACAAGTTGCAGAATGTCCAAGACCCAGGCAGTTACTAAGCAGTAACTGCCATAATAGTTATTTTTGTGTATATGACCCTAAGGCCATTAGGGGTATCAACAAAAGAGTGTATTTTTCCTTAGGGAGAATTTTGTGTATTTCTCCAGATTGGATGCGCTTTCTACAAAAAATTCTGTGATAAGGAGAGAACTTACTAAATAGAGGGATGTTGCGTTAATTCGAGTTGAAGAGTTGGCTGCTGCATTGGATGTCCAAAATAGTGCAACAAGAGAGACAACAAGCCAACTTGAGACTGAGATTGCCTTGTTGAAAAGGGAAGTCAGTGGACTTCCTAGGGAGGGGGAAGTGGTCATAAAAGCATAGGTGCTTGAACCAAAACCCTTTAATGGTGCTAAGAGTGCCAAAGATTTAGAAAATTTCCTTTGGGACATGGAGCAATACTTCAAGGCTGCTAGGGTGCTTGATCAAGAGAAAGTGACAATTACTAGCATGTATCTTTCAAGGGATGCCAAGTTATGGTGGAGAACCTGTGTGGAAGATGATGCAGATGCTGGTAGAGGGAAGATTGACTCGTGGGATGCATTAAAGAAAAAATTGAAGGACCAGTTCTTGCCTATCAACACTGCTTAGGTTGCAAGAGACTCCTTGAAGAAATTGAAACACACTAGTATGGTGCAAGAGTATGTCAAGATATTCAGTTCTTTAATGTTTGATATCAAGAACATGTCTAAGGAGGACAAGTTGTTCAATTTCTTATCTGGGTTGCAGCCTTGTGATCTGCCTACTGCTATGTCTGCTACAGATGCCTTAGTGGACTACAAATACACTAAGCCAAGTGGTGAAGATGAGAAATGTAAGTACAAGGACAAAGGCAAAGACAAGCAGAAGAAAGATGGCAAGAAGAACAAGGATAAGTAGAAGAAGAATTGGGGTAACAAGAGTAAAGGGGAAAGTTCTACCTCTCAACAAAGCAAAGAACAACCTAAATTGAATGCAAACAGCTTCATCTGCAATGGTCCTCATCGAGTAAGGGACTGCCTTAAGCATGAGAAGCTTAATGTCATGGTTGCTAAAGATGACAAGGGGCAGTCCAATGAAGAAGTTCCCAGCCATGTGAACCCCTTGCAATTGTTGAATGCATTTAGTGCAGGAAGTATTTCTAAGGGGCTATCTTATTTTCAAGTGGAGATGAATAGGAATGGGATTGAAGAAATGCTTGATACTAGTGCTACTCACAATTTTGTTGTTGAGCGCAAGGTCCAACGACTGGGTCTGAAAGTGAGTAAGTGTCCAAGTAAGATCAAGGCAGTAAACTCAGAGGCAAAACCTATTTTTGGAATTGCTTTCGATGTGAAGTTTAAGGTTGGCGAGTGGACAGGAAAGGTGAATTTTCTAATCATGCAGTTGGATGATTTTGATGTAATTCTGGGTGATGAGTTATTTGTGGCTGCAAAGGCAGCCTTGTTGCCATTCATTAGGGTGATGTTGATCTTTGATAAGAAGCAACCCTGTTATGTTCCTGCTAGACGTGTGGTAGGAAATAGTAAGACTAGCAAGGGGAAAGAACCAATGGTGTCAGCCATGCAGGTTGAGCATGGGCTGAAAAAGGGGGACATGACTTACTTGGCTGCAATGATCGAGGTTAAGTAGGACAAGTTCGTTGAAGTTTTAGATGTTGTTGCTGGACTGCTAGAGGAGTTTGTTGATGTGATGCCAGAATTGCCTAAGACCGTTCCACTAAGGTGTTCTGTTGATCACAAGATCAAGTTGGTTCCTAGTTCCAGGCCTCCTTCGAAGGCTCCATACAGAATGTCCCTTATAGAGCTGGCTGAGAAGAGAAAGCAATTGACCGAATTGCTTGATGCAGGTTACATTCAACCCTCTAAAGCTCCTTATGCTACTCCAGTTTTATTTCAAAAGAAGCAAGATGGCTTATTACGAATGTGTGTAGACAATAGAGCCTTGAACAAAGTAATGGTGAAGAACAAGTATCCGGTTTCTTTGATTTAAGACTTGTTCTGACAGATTGTGCAAAGCCATTTACTTCACCAAACTGGACTTAAGGTCAGGCTAATGGCAAGTGAGGATTGCTGAAGGGGATGAACCAAAGACGACTTGTGTAACTCAGTATGGTTCCTATGAATTTCTGGTTATGCCTTTCTGTTTAACAAATGTCTCTACTACATTCTGCAATTTGATGAATGATGTATTCTATGAGTTAGACTATTTTGTTGTGGTTTACTTAGATGACATAATAATATATAGCGATTTCCTGGGGGATCACTAGGAACACTTTAGGAAGGTGCTGTCTAGATTAAGGGAACATCAATTGTATGTCAAGAAGGAGAAGTGTGAATTTGCCCAGGAAGAGATTATGTTCCTAGGGCATAAGGTCAGTAAAGGTCTTGTAAAGATAGATGAAAGGAAGGTGCAGGCTATCCTTGATTAGCCTCCACCAAGCAAAGTTTCTGAGTTGCAGTCTTTCCTTAGATTGACTAACTATTATAGGAAGTTTATTCAATGATATTCTAAGAAGGTTGCTCCTCTTACAGATTTACTGGAAAAGGATAAGAAATGAATGTGGATAGATGCATGCCAAGAAGCTTTTGAGAAGCTTAAAGCTGTTGTATCAAGTGAGTCGATGTTGCGTTTAACAGATTTTAAGTTTCCATTTGAAGTCCATACTAATGCTTCTGACAAAGCAATTGGTGGTTTGTTAGTGCAAGAAAAGCATCCAGTTGCCTATGAGAGTAGGAAGCTGAATGAGGCAAAACAGAAATTTTCAGCACATGAGAAGGAAATGATTGCAGTGGTGCACTATTTGCTATCATGGAGAGTATATTTGCTAGGGCCTAAGTTTATGGTGAGGACGGACAATATGGCTAACACCTTCTTTACTACACAGAAGAATCTGTCACCTAAGCAAGCTAGATGGCAAGAGTTGCTGCAAATATATGATTTTGTGTGGGAGCACAAACATGGCAAGTACAACCAAGTAGCAGATGCACTTAACTGCAAACAAGTGTAAGAGTATGTTGCTGCCTTGACCAGAGTTGAGTAAGATTTTGCAAAAAGATCAAGGAGAGTTCAAAGCTTGATGCTACCTACTTGAAATTGGTGTAAGAAGTGACTGTAGGCCTAGTGTGTTGCTTTTGGCTTAAGGATGGGTTGCTGTATGCAAAGGGTGGCAAGCTGTATGTTCCTAGTGGGAAGATCCGTAGGGTGTTGATGAAAGAGACTCATGATCCACAATGGACAGGACATCCTGGTAAGGAAAGAATGTATGCTTTGCTATCCCATTCTTACTATTGGCCTAAGATGGAGTTAGACATTAAGTTGTATGTCAAAACTTGTCTTGTCTATCAACAAGATAAGGGATTAACTTAAAAGGAAGCTGGTTTGCTGCAACCTCTTCCTATATCGGAGAGTCCATGGATTTCTGTTTCATTGGATTTCATTACTGGTTTGCCTAAAGTGAAGGGGATGGATTCAATTTTTGTATTGCTTGATTGATTTTAAAAGTATGCAGTGTTCATTGTTGCACCAAGTACTTATACAACAGAGGTGGTTACTAATCTGTCTTACAGAAATGTGGTGAAGTACTTTGGTTTGTTTGAAGATATTGTGAGTGATAGAAACTCACGTTTCCCTAGTCAGTTTTGGACAGTTTTGTTTGGGTTGTTGGGTTCACAGTTGAAGTTTTTTACTGCTAATCACCCACAAACAAATGGTCAAATTGAGAGGGCCAATGATGTGTTAGAAGATTACTTGAGGCACTATGTGAGTGCAAGTCAAAAAAACTGGATGGACTTGTTGGATTCAGCATAATTTACTTACAATTTGCATAAATCTTCTTCAATAGGAATGAGTCTGTTTGAGTTGGCAATGGGGTAGTAGCCCTTGACCCATCATGAGATTGCAGAATAGTGTTCAAGGGGTAGATGTCCATCAGCATACATATTTGCTATGGCTAAGCAAGAGCTAATGCAAGAAGCACAATATAGTTTGTTGAAAACATAACGGAGAATGAAGAAGTATGTGGATAAAGGGAGGAGTCCTCTTGAGTTCCAGTTTAGGGACAAAGTTCTATTGAAGCTAACTCCATAGATTTGGAGGAAGTTTAGAAGTGAGAGTGTGTCTCAAGGATTAATTCCAAAGTTTGATGGTCCCTATGGAATTGTGAAGAGAGTTGGTAGTGTTGCTTACAAGTTGAAGATGACTGAAAGGTTGCAGATTCAACCAACAATTCATGTGAGTTTTCTAAAGCCTTATCATGGGGATGAGGAAGATCCTACAAGGAATGAAGCAAGGTATGCCCCACCTACTATCATGGTGCAGTTTGACCATGAAGTAGATAGAATTCTTGACAAGAAGGTAACGGGTTATCGAAAGGGAGGAAATATGATAACTTATTACTTAGTGAAGTGGAAAGGGGCAACTGAATTAGAAGCAAGTTGGAAGAAGGCATCAACTCTATGGCAACTTGGAAAGGAAATGAAGGCATTTGAAGATACCTTACCAACGAGGACGTTGGCTTCTTCTAGTGGGGGTGGTTTGTTAGGAGTTTTACTTGTTGCTAATGATGGCATAAGGAATAGGGGTGCTTGGGCAGCATTAGGCCAGTCACTTGGCTGCATGCTTTCTCAACACATTGATGGCTTCTCATGCCAAATTAGTAATGCTCCTAAAGGCTCTTTGAGGGAGACATGCCCAGTCTCCCTACTCGAGTTGAATCGATGAGTAGTGTGAGGGGGCAACATATGGAGGCACCTTACTCCACATGATGCCCCAAAGCCATGGCAGATTGGGGCCATGGTGGGAAGAGTTGGTTTTGATCATGAATGGCAGTAGGTGGTGTTAACCCTATGTGGTGGTGCACGACATTGGTGGCTTGTTGGCTGGTTGCTTGTGTGTGGGCTTGGTGGCTTGTGTGCAAGGCAGGGCTGAGCTATTATAATGATGTGCAATTAGATGCTATGTGTAAAGCATTGGGCTGGTGGGTGTTGGCTTAATGCATGGACAGATGCTAGTGGGTTGATGATAGTTACTTGATGAGTGCTACATGTGGGCATGTTGTGTTGCTGATGGAGGAGGGCTTGGGCATGGGTAAAGGCCCTGTGATCTGCTGAGACATAGGTTATGTATGTGCAGCATGTGCAGTGGCAGTTACAAGTAGTTATCAAGCAGTGCCTTGTTTTCTTGATGATCAAACTTGCTATGTAGGGGCTGAAAACGTGGAGAGCAGACCAAGACAACATTAGTCCAAGGTGTCCTAAGTGGCAGAATGTCCAAGACTACTAGGCAGTAACTGCCATAGTAGTTATTTCTGTGTATATGACTCTAAGGCTGTTAGGGGTGTCAACAGCAAATTGTGTTTTTCCTTAGAGAAAATTCTATGTATTTCTCCAAGCTTGTAAAGGGTTTCCTTTGTATTTGAGATTGAGTAATAAAGGTTGGAGGTGGGTTCCCTGTAAACATACTGTGTGTATGAGTCCTTATATAATCTATTTTAAGTGTTTCCTGCAGTGTGTGTGTGTGGTGTTGGCTGAGACTAAGTTAGGGACACAGAGCCATCATATGCTTTTTTTTAATGATACCGCATGCCACATTTAAAAAAAAAAACAACTGACCATCATCTAAATATATATGTCTATTACATATTTTACTTATACTTTAGTTAGAGATTAGGATATTAAAAGACAAGGGCTTATAATCTTAAATATTTTTTAACAAAGATTATTGAAAAAGGAAAAAAAATTTAACAAAGTTCACGGGATTTGGTTAATGAAAATATAAATAAATAACTACATATATTTAATCTAAATATTAATTAATGTACTTAAGCTAATATGTAGGTTTATAAAATATGTGAATATTAAATTATATGTTGATAAACATAAAAATTAATAATTTCATACTTACATAAATAATACAAATATATATATATTTATGTTTAAAAATATATAAATAGCCGTAATCCTGAAACGGTACACCGTTATCAACCGGTATCGAAATATTTCGTTCCCTTGGTCAAACTAAAATAGCCTCCTGTATGAAATTGACTCCCTCACTTTAACTTGTATATATATATATATATATAGAGAGAGAGAGAGAGAGAGAGAGAGAGAGAGAGAGAGAGAGAGCTCACTTGATTCAATAATCTACATGATGATGGTAAATCCAACAACGTGCTGTCAATTGCATCCACATTTATTATAGACTATAGAAGGCTTGGAATTTCTTGAAGCTTCTTGCAATTGCAAATGTAAAGTTTTCATAATCTAGCAAATCTACTAATGCTTCTCGGGAGAGGGAGATAGCTCACCTGATTCAATAATCTCCATGATGAGATCCAACAACGTGCAGTCTATTGCATCCACACTTCTTATAGACTATGGAAGCCATGGAATTTCTTGAAGATTCTTGTGAATGTACATGTAAAGTTTTCATAATCTAGCAAATCTACTAATGCTTCATGGGTTTGTAACAATATTAAAGCCTTTTAGATCTAGATACATCAATGTGGGGAAGGAATCAGGCTTCATCAAAATATTTGATTCAACTATATTTTCATCACAATTCGTGACTACCAATAAGCTAACGAAAAAATCCCCAAGGTTTTGACAATCACGTAAAGTTATGTTAATAAGCAATAATTATTAGAATTCACATAACAACAATAATTAATTTTAGTAGCAAAAATTAATAACTTTATTATGAAAAAAAATTTAACGTATGTCCTGAGAGCATTGGTTTGGAAATATTTTTCAAAATTACTAGTATTTTGACGGCTTTTTATATTTCCATACAGTTGTATAAAAACTTTCCCAAAATGATATATTAACAAATGTCCTAAGTGCACTCATTAACCGAACTAATTTATTATCTATACTACTATTTAAGGGGCTTTTGAGCCATTTAAGCCATGGACTCTAAATAAAACTCCTAAATTTTAATCATCATCGTTAGTTATTATAATCATCATAGTTTCTGTATTTGTTAATATTATTATTGTTATTATAACAATAACAATAACAATAGCAATAACAATAACTAGATAAAATTATATTTATGTAATACAATTAGATTACATATCCTCATTAAAAAAATTTGATGTATTTGTTTTTCAAAAAAAAAAAAAAAAAAAAACTCATCATGCAAATTTTCCATATTTTGATTTTATTATTATTATTATTATTATTATTATTATTATTATTGGTTCAGTAATAATTTTACATTTTTTTTTATTAAAATATTTTTTTGTGTGAATATTACTGATATCCCACCTTAATGGATTTTTTTTCTTACTTTTTATACAACCTCAATGTTTTACTAAACATACTTGCTATGGAGATCATGTCGTGAATAGAGCATGTGGAACTTATTCTCTATAGTAGAATCTTGGTGCATCTTTTGCATCTATAATAAGAATTTTTACTGCCTAGTGGGCAATATCAGTAATGATGGGGGATCGGGTAGAGCAAAAGGGAAGTGTTGTCACGACTTTGATATTTGGGGTTTTTGGTCTTATTGTGGGGTTAGAAAAAGGTTCCTTTGATGCGTCTAGTATTCAAATTTTATCTTACTTCGAAATTCTTAGTAAAGAGAGCTTCCTAAATACTTCAATATAGTGTTTTTATTTGGGAGCAGTAATAGGAACACTCTTGATTTCAAATATACTTGCTGCTGTAGTGTTCTTTTCTTTGAAACTAATTCATCCAAGTCGAGAGGTACCCTCATCGCCTTTAATGGGTTCATGCTTGCCTTATGCAGCTTCTTTGCCTATGGTTTGGATACTATCTTTGTCAAAATTTAAAATTGCTGACAGAATACATTTGAAGTTGAGTTTGAAAACCAACTAGAAAATGGTCCTAATTGTAGGCAATATTGTAGGTGAGAGTTAGAGATGTGTTTTTATCAGATTATCCTTTAGTTTTGTCTCTATTTATACTTAAGATGTAGGGGTATTTTTAAACCACCAAAAAATCCAATCCAAACAAGAGAAGCCTTTTCAATAGTAGTATAGATAATTAACAAACATCCTATACAACAACTATCATCAAAGAATGGGTCTAGTTGGGTTTGGAGTTACCCGTAATGAGACTTGGTAAGAAACCAAACTCGGGTCGGGCTTGTATTTTTTTAATATTTTTTGGGGCATTGGGTCTTTTGCTTTTTTTGGGAATTATTTTCTATAACATTTGGCATTCATGACCAAATCTCTTTCCAATTTGAGAAATTGACCAGACCCTTGCAACTTAACATCCTACCCAATTGCTTTGAATGTAAACAAAACATATTGTTATGTTTTCTGTTAATTCTGTAATGCAAAGTCAAGGAATCATTTATGACCATTGTTATGATGTTGTGAAGTTGTCGATATCAAGTTTCTGGACAAAAATAGCAATCCCGTATAACATTATTATTATGCATATGATCATCTTCAATATAATTGTTGTTGTGGTTGTAAAAATTATTATTATTACTTTGATTTTTATTATATCAATATCAATAACAATAACGATAAACATAACATTAAATATGTCAAATTTCTGTATATAAATGAAATACAATTAGATTATCTAAATTCATTGCGAAAACCTAACTTTCTATGTGAGACCTAAGAGTGTGAGGGGCTGGGCAGCGGCAGCACAACAAGCAC
Organism: Notholithocarpus densiflorus; assembly: GCA_030021035.2. Classification (NCBI taxonomy): domain Eukaryota; kingdom Viridiplantae; phylum Streptophyta; class Magnoliopsida; order Fagales; family Fagaceae; genus Notholithocarpus; species Notholithocarpus densiflorus. The sequence goes on along the minus strand of JARYZH020000224.1, from coordinate 516,508 downwards.
AGACACAACCACAATAGAGCAACAGCGAAAGCAGAAAATAGATTAGCACCATCCTTGAAATTGGAACCCCACAAGTCTCTCCTTCTTCCCCTTTTCCTGCCTTCTATTTAGTTCATCTGTTAATCCCAAATTCCATGTAAAATAGGACAACTCCAAACCATCTCTAATAAATATTGGTTGTAATTATCTTGACTACCTTATAATTACAAAAAAGTTTAACCTAGTGTAATTGACGAGAGCAATAGAACTTGTTTTATGCAATCTAGGTTTTTTTTTTTTTTTTTTTTTTTTTTTTTTTTTTTTTTTTTTTTTGGCCTGGTTTTAATACATTGGAGACTTTAAGAATCTTCAAGTTTCAAAGAAATATTTGGCATATGGTGATGCGAATTAGAGAGCTAAATTTTGGAATTATTATCCTTTTAACGGGGGGTTTTGTGACTTGCCAAACTATAGTTCATACATAGCCTCTTGGCTGAAGTGTTACATCCGCCTCTCTTTAAGTACAATCTCTCCCCCCATGGAGAGAGTACATGTTCAAAAAAAAAAAAAAAGTGGTGATAGTAAACACAAACAGAACAGCTAAAATTATGTTCTAAAAATACGATTTCAGTTAAAAATCTAAAATCGTGTTTTTCAATTATAACTCAACACAATTTCAGCTGTTATGTGTATGGTAATGTATAACTTTAGTTTTTATGCGTATGATAGTGTATAATTGAGTGTGCAACAATAACTAATGAAAAAAAAAAAAACTTTAATTTGCCAGACATGCTTTGCTAAAAGCCAGTTTTGATATTTGTGAGATACCTTGTTTATAACGTCATCTTCTTATTAAAGTGTTCATTGTTTTTTTTTTTAAAAAAAAAATTACAGTAAAGCCAGTTTCATCAAGACAAATTTCGCAACTTAAGAGATACATCTTTCAAGATTATTGTGAATTAGTAATTACTAAAATAATCATATAATCTCTTTCTCAGCCGAATACATTTGAAAGTTTCAGCAGTCGATTTACCCTGAATTCTTTTACCTTTGTCAAATTCCTTCATGCCTAAAGTCAAGTACCCTTTTAAAAATCCATATTAATTTGGGATGATATTTTTTTCCCCATTAAGGGCAACTTCAAAGTTGTACTGTGTTCCAATCTTCAAGCTTGTACTTCTACATTTTTTTTAAAAAAATGTAAAAGGTTTGGTGTTGCTTCTTACATGATGGCTGAAATATAGGCATTGATTCTCTTTGCACTTTACAAGATATTGTTTACAGAAGCTCTACTGAAGAAGTAGATTGTGGTTTTGTTACAATCTGGTATGATACTTAGCTCATGTTTGTTTATAATTGTCTTTTGAAGATTTATTGTTTGCACCATCAATATTAGCTATGATTAATACAATGCTTTAAATGGTGTAAATAAAATGACAGTTGATAAATCTTGGATGTATCTTTCTACTAGATCGTGCAACGGAGTTGAAAATTTTCTTGAGTATACATTTAAACATTCAATAGATGAAGATATGAAAATCTATTGTTTGTGTATTGATTGTAGCAATAGGTATCGTAGGAATTGGGATGAGGTCTAGTATCATCTTTTATTTAGGGGTATAAGGATAGATTATACTACTTGGTGCCTTCATGGGGAAGGTAATAGTGAAGTAGAAGGTGATGATGAGGATGGTATGCAATATGGTGATATGTTTGATATGATCAAGGATGCTTATCCACATGTGGTGAGTGACAGGGAATCAAGTGGAAATGAATTGCAAGAGCCAAATGGAGATGCAAAGAAATTTTATAGATTGTCAGAAGAGGTTAAATAGCCTTTGTATCTAGATTGTGAAAAGCATTCAAGCTTGTCCTTCATAGTCAAGTTACTGCATATAAAGTGATATCATCATGGAGAAACAAGTTCTTTAGTATGTTGATGGAGCTATTGCAAGATGCATTTCCTATGTGTGAGAGACTACCTAACTTGAACTATGAGGAAAAAAAGATTGTCAATGATCTAGGCCTCCATTATGAGAAGATATATGCATGCAATTGTAGACACTGCATTTTGTACCCCTTATGACTCGGGTCCCCATTCCCCAATGATGATAGTACTCTAAAGCCCAAGGCTAGCTTAGGGGCCAATCAGATGAAAATTGACTTGAGGAAAGTATTTATGGAAAATATAACTTATTTTTGGAAGAATAAAACTATTTTTGGAAAAGAAAGGCTACTAGAAATCCTAAAGTGTACGCATGCATACACACGTATGCGTAAGCTCACTTAAGCCAAGTGTACGCATGCACGGGCATGTGCATGCAACTAGGGTTCTAAAAGCTATGTAATGAAAGATTTTTGCACTTAATTTTGGTTTGGAATGGATCCCACATTGTTTAAGAGCCGCCCTACACGCTTATTTTTCGACTATATAAAGCCATAAAAGGAACTTTTTCAAAGGAGGACAAAAAATGGTGGCAAAACACACAAGATTCACTGGAAAATAATGAACCAAAGAGGGAGTTTTTCACAAAACAACGTCAAGTCAAATCTTACTTGATTGGGAACTATTCTAGTCTTGATCTTCGAGTTCTAAAGTTTGCTAACCTATTTTGATTTGGTTGTGAATAGATTGACTGAGGGGAACAGTCAAAATCAAGCTCTAAAGAGTTCCAGTGTTGAGGTAAAGGTTCTAATTTTGGCTCTTCACTTTTCTTTGTTTTTTTGTTGTTTGTATATATGTTTAGTTTAGGTTTACGTAGTGTTTATGTTAGAAGCATGCTAGGTTGTTATATTTTTTTTCTTTGTTTTTTTGTTCTGAGTTTCTAGGTTAAGGTTTTAGGCGTGTATGTGTGTGCATGCTTCATGCATGCGTATGCATAAAGTTGGGATGCGCACGCACACTTGTGCTCAGAAGCCCTAATTTGGTTCTGTTTGTTCTTTCCTTGTTTTCTTTTAGATGTTTAGCCTCTGTTTAACCTAGTTTTCATATCCTTAAGTATCTATCTCTCTGCTTTGTTTTGTTTTGTTTTATCTCTTTGATGCTTATTAGGGTTTTAGATTGCTCGAATACCATGAACATGCATATGAATATGAACATGCATTGATGTAGTGATGCAGTGAGGTAAGTCATGCATATATCACATGAACATGCATTCTATCTTTGAATATAAGTTGTTTAATATGCTTGGTTGAATACCATGAGTTTTGATGACTCGGATGTTTAGATGTGTTTATCTAGATCTGCCTTGTGATGTTTCTTCCCTTGGTAATGTATGCTTAATGCCATGATAGATGAATGCTAGGCTTGGGGATGATTATGCCATGTTGTTTTCCTTTAGATGGATGTTAGAGTTTGTGAGAGTCAAAATAACATGTTAAATATTCCTTTAACGAGATTAAGATTTGGAACACAATAAGGGGAGGCCAACCACAGGTTAGGTGGGGTTGGGTGCCAACACCTTTCTATCCCCATACCTAAACTCAAGACACATGCTCTGGTAAAGATCAGTCATTCCACAAATGGGTGCTATATTTATGATTCCTAGACCTAAACTAGGTGGTGACTTCATTTACATCCTCTACCATGGTCCACCCTAGGCAAAGGCGTACTCACCCAACTGCGGTTGAGGGTGCGTACGCCCACAGCAATAAAGATTGTGCACTTTATTATAAGGAGTATTCAGAAGCGACTCAATGTCCAGTTTGTAAACTTTCAAGATGCAGCCAAATAAGGGTGGTAAAGGAGAAATAAAAAGGGACCATGGAAGGTTTTGCGGTATGTCAACAAAGATTGTTGCAGCTATAAAGTAGCACGATGAAAAATGTGTTACTTGTAGACACCTCATTTTGTACCTTGTTAATAAACTTTAGTTCCCGGTCCCAATGATGAGCTTTACATGTCTACAAAAGTTAATTGAAGTTATTTTGATAGTTTGGAAGTAATCACAACTCAAAAGTGCTCAAATCGCTTTGAAAACGGTGCTGAAAAATGACATTTGTTCACTATTTTGACCATAACTTTTTATTCACAATGAATTTTTGAATGAGGTTTAAATTTGAACACAAAATTTACCTAATTTGGACTTGTACTGAATAAGGTATGACCGTTTGAAATTGGGCCATTAGAGCAGTCGAAATTACAGTTTTTAGGGAGTATGCATACGCATGAATCATGCATACGTATGCATTCCCCAACCATGCATATGCAGGCCAATTTTCTAGGTTCTAGAACTTCTGTTTTGGGGCCTAAAATATCATTCCTTGATGTGGGCTGGCCCCTAGACCCTTGGGAACGTCCAAAGACGTCTAAAAAGCCCCGAAAACCCTAGTTTTAACATATAAATACAACCTTATGCCTCCAAACTCATCCCTAGCTAGAGAGAGTTGATTTTTCACCTAAACTCTTCCAAAACTCTTTTCTAACTTTGAACTTTCTACACTCACAACATTATGAACGTTTTTTGGTTCTTCAAAACCTTTCTCTAGTGGTCTTAAGGTAGAAACTACTTTCTAATCCAAATCAAAAAAACTTTTTCAAATAATCTTTTCAAGAACATCTTTTTATTTTGAGTTGTGATTATCTATGAACTTTTGAATACTTTGATTCCTTTGATTATCATTTGATCTTGTTGTGTAGACACTGAGGGGTTGGTTAAATATCAACCAAGTTGTGTTCTATAAGTAAGGTGACTTTCTCTTCATGGCTTTTCCTTAATTTGGATTTTTATAACTTGTGTTCTTGTTGTTATTAATTTGATTTATTTGTTATACATGTTTAGAAATGTGATTTGATTTATTTGCTTTTGCTTTGTTGTGCCTCACCATGTTTTGAATGAAGAGCTGGATTAAATATTAGAAGCATGCTAGTTTTTGTTTGATCGTTGTTTGGTTGTGCTTCAAAACTATGTTTCTGGGTGTGTATGCGTGCACGTGCTTTATGTATGCATACGCAGACTCTAGCCATGCATATGCATACTCGAGGCATGCGTACACATACTTCATGTATGCGCATGCATGCCCAAAATCCCAGATTTAGGGTTCTTGCAATTTTGTTTGTTTTGTTTAGTTTTAATCCTCTGTTTAGGTCTTGTTAAGTCTAGCTTTCACATGTTTAGGTCTAGGATTAGTAGAATAACATGTTTCACATGCTTTGATTGTTGAATTGATAATTAGGGTTTATGTCTTGGTTAAACCACATGAACGTTCATGAGAACTTGAACATGCATTGATGCATAGGTGCTGAGGTGTTATGTTGCAACAAGATACGTGAAGGTAAGTCATGCATATGAATATGAACAGACATCTTTGAATATGATGATCGGTCTCCCTGATTGATGAATACCATGATGCTAGGTTTGAATGATTAAATATGCTTGATTAAATGTCTTGTTGATGCTACTGCCTTGGATATGCTTGTTGCCCTTGGATATATATTACTAGATGAATGGTAGGGTTTTTATGTTATGGTTGAGTGTGGGACATTTACCATGTTTGGATGTTAGATGCATGTTAGTGTGTGAGTTTAGGATAACATATTAGAGGACCCTTTGATGAGATTAGGATTTGGAACACAATGAGTGGAGGCTGACCCATGGGTTGGGTGGGGTTGGGTGCCTAACAACTTCCTATCCCCATACCTAAACTTTGAACACGTGCTCTAGTAAAGATCAGTCCTTCCACAAGGGCGTTATATTTATGATTCATAGACCTAATCTAGGTGGTGACTTCATTTACACCTTCCGCCATGGTCCACCCTAGGCCAAGGCGTACTTCCCATGGATTTGGGGAAACCTAAAACCCCGTTGTGGGCACTTGTGCCCACATTAATGATGGAGTGTTACAACATCCAGCGGACTATAAAGCTTGGAAAAAAATTTGACCAAATTCATGAGTCATTTGCAATGGATTGCCATAATGTTAGGCTTGGATTAGTTATAGATGTGTTCAACCCATTTGGAAATATGAATATTTCGTACATTACCTGGCCTATTATCTTATTTCCATATAATCTTCCCTTTTGGATGTGTGTAAAGGAACCTTACTCGTTCATGCCATTACTTATACCAGGCCTAAAGGGTCTTAGGAATGACATTGTTGTATTCTTGAGGCCATTGATTGATGAGCTGAAAAATTGTGGGAAGATGGGGTGTGTACATATGATGCTTCAACCAATGAGAACTTTCAGATGAGAGCAGCAATCTTGTGGGCTATCAATGACTTTCATGCATATGCTATTTTGTTGGGTTGGAATACAAAGGGAAATTTGGCTTGTCTGTGTTGTCATAGTGAGACTACTCATTGCAGGTTACGAAATGGATCTAAGATATGCTATATGGGACATCATCATTTTTTGACCTTAGACCACAAATGGTGTAATTAAAAGTCACAATTTAATGGTAAAAAAGAAAGGAAGACAACACCTAAACGGTTATCTGGTGATCATGTGTTAAAACAAATTCTTCCATTAGAGCGAATAATATTTCGAAAAAGCGGAAAAAAAGTGAGGGCTAGAAGGGCATGGGATTTTTTATAATTGCAAGAAGCATAGCATTTTTTTTAATTGCCATATTGGAGAACAATTTTGTTATGTCACAATTTGAATGTGATGCATGTTGAAAAAAATATAGTTGACAATGTTATTAGGACAATTATGAATATTGAAGGTATAATGAAGGATTCTTTAAACACTTGTCTTGATCTAGAAGAAATGGGCATATGAAATTCGCTCCACCCCATAGAGGTTAATGGGAAGATAGAGCTACCCCCAATTGATGAGAAAAGGGCCTTATGCCTATGGGTAAAAAATCTTGAATTTCCGAATGGCTACTCTGCAAATTTATCTTGATGTGTGAATATTAAGGAGAGAAATATTTCTCGTATGAAGACTCATGATTGCCATATTTTCCTAGAAAGATTACTCCCACTTGAGTGCATGACTTTTTACCAAAATATTTATCTGATGCTTTGACTGAGTTTAGTAACTTTTTTCAAAGAATTGTTCTCCAAAGTGTTACGAGTGGAGGATTTGGATTGTCTTGAAACCCAAATTGCAATAACCCTCTGTAAATTAGGAAAAAAATTTCCACCTTCTTTTATTGATGTAATGGTTCACTTGGCAACTCACCTATCTTGGGAAGCTAAAGTTGCAAGTCTAGTGCAATACAAATGGATGTATCCATCCAGTTGAGTGGTAAAGTGTACAAAATTTCATTATGATCTAAATTTAAATTGCACACTTAGTGTTTTATTTTTTATTTTATATAAAATTTCATATTATGCCTTCAAATTAGGTATTTGCACAAGCTTAAGAGTTATGCTTGTAATAAGGCACATGCAGAATGGTCAATTGTAGAAAAGTATTTAGTAGATGAATGCCTAACATTTTGTTTTGGCTATTTACATGGAATAAAAACCAAACTTAATCGGATAGAGAGAAATTATAATGGAGGTACCTCTACATGTAATACCTCTCAATTGTCCATATTCTTAACACCCATTTATGAAAAGCATTAAGGTTTAAGTTGAATGATGATCTTCATAACGCAACAACATTTTATGTCCTATAAAATTGTGTCAATGTTGAGCGATTTGTTCATTGAGATGATTTCACAAAATTAATTCTTTGATATGCTCATGATATGATATATTAAAACTGATTTGGATATTTAACTACGTGTAGAGAACATAAAAACATCTTTACAAATGCAGGTGCTCTTGACATTGATAGGGTGCATAGACAAGAATTTATTGCGTGGTTTGAAAAAAGAGTATGATAATAATTTATTTTGAAAATGTATGTTTGTTTATATTTAACTACTACAACTTGAGTTTAACCTAATTTAAGTTTTATTGTAGACCGCCAAATTATATAATACAAGGCAAGTTGATGGGCATATGCTTTCATTAGCTCGGGGCCTTGAGAAAAAGGCTATTTTTATTGAGGTTACAATGTCAATGGGTTCAGATTTCATACTAATCAATGTGATGAAAGTAAAAGAACACAAAATAATGGAATTATGGTGAGAGGGGAGGATCAAAGTTGCAATGTGCCTTATTATGGACAACTAATAAACATTGTTGAATTTTAATATACTGAAGGGAATAAAGTTGTGTTGTTTAAATGTGATTGGTATGACGTATCTCGTGAAGGAATTGATTATAAGAGAGATCGTCATGGAACCACTATTGTTAATATATCGCAAAAGTTGAAAACCAAAGAGCCATTTGTATTAGCATGTCCAGCAACTCAAGTTTACTATGTTAATGGAAAAAAGACCCCACATGGGATGTTGTGATTGAAACCAAGCCACGAAACCTTTTTGAAATGCTTTCAGATGAAGAAGAGCCATACCAAAAAACAGAGAATTTAAAATGTAATGCAAATGTGCTACAAGAAGAAGATGAGGATGATGATATACATTAGAGCAGGAGTGATGTTGAGAATACAGTAATCGAGTAACTTCAAAGGTTGCAGTCAATGGGTACACCACAACAATCTAACATAGAACCAGCTACCTCGGTACAATCTTAAACTTATGAGAAATAATAAATATGTGCAAATATGTTATGAATGCTGCAACTGGTTGTTATTGACTTGATATGATTAGTAAACTTTTCAATATCATTTAATGGTATTAAGGTTGTAATCATGTGGGTTACTTTTAATGGTAAAGAGCAGTGGCGGCTCTAGGAATTTTTTCCAAGGTGTTCCTCAAGAAGCATAAATTACACAATCTAATAAAAAGAAAAATTTATATATTGACAACAACAACAATAAAAAAATACGCAAATACATAAAGTTTTACAATATAAAGATTGTGGAGTTCAGTTGTGGTTGTTGTTAGTGTTGCTGAACAGGGATGGATGGCGATGGCTGGGGAGAGTAAGTGAATTTTTTATTTCCTTTCAGCCTTTAGGTTTGATTTAGTTTTAGTTTAAATTGTTTAATAACTTGTGAATCCACGAGGCACTGAGGTAGTGAGGATTCTTTTTTAAATATTTGTTGAATTAAAAACCTAATCGTGTTGGTATTGGAGTAGTGATAGTCTTAGTATGAGATAAGATTGATCCTGTACTAGGCTTTTCTATTGGCATTTGGTTTGGGCCTTGTTAGTGGTTTTATTATAATTTTTTTTCCAGATTTTCGTTCAAATTTTTTTTTTTCCATGGTTTTATAAACCAGTATGGTGAAAGAACCAGAAAAAGGACTAGTTACTAGTTTTTTGGTCGGACTGAGATCCGACCGATGGTCAAACCAGTGATGTCATAAATAATATAATTAATAAAATTTTAAATTATATAAATAAAAATATAATAAGTTTATTACTAATAATATGATAGCAAAATGTAAAAACATAATATTTAGTGACACTTTTTGTGTAAATTTAATCAAATTTCCTTAGAATAGACAATCACATGTTTAATTATAATTACAAAAATAAAAAGTTTATTTTATATATATATATATATAATGAATTAATTGATGTTATATAAAAATTAACTTTTTAAGTTTATTCACTTAATTAACTAAAGCTACTATTTTTTTCTAATCAAAATTATCGGAAAAAGAAAAAAGAAAAGTAGTTGTACAATAAAAAAAGCTAAATTTATGTGACTTTGACCAATCAGTTGTATAATATATATTATAATGTTTTTGAGGAAAAGTAGTTGTACAATGACAACATGTCAGGTAAAGCATAAACTAAAAATAAAGCCGTAGTATAGGCTTAAAAGAATATAAAAACATGTGATTCTTTTTGCTTGAAAGACCCTAATATATTGTTAAGTTGCTCAAATTATGGACCAAAATTTAATTTTATTGGCATAAAAAAAATTCAGGGTGTTCCAAATTTTTTTTTTTTTAAAGGTAGATAAATATAAAATTTTAAGGTGGCGCCGCCCTTGGTAAAGAGTGACTAGATTGTCATTGTTACTTACAATATTTTGGGGATTGAAGAAGAAGAAGACCACGACGGCGAAGCGGTAGGAACATAATTTTCAAGTTCAGGTAAGGGTGGTTATATTTACGTTAACAAATATATAATAATGTTATTTTTTATAATAAGATTTTTTTTTTTTGAGATTTAAAAATAAAAAGGTAAACTACACTTTTTAAACTTAAAAAATTTATGTAAGTAAAAACTCAAAAAAGATTTATTTATTAAAATTATGATAATAATTTCTTCTGGCTCAATTAGTAAAGTTTCTACAGTTCAATCTTGCCTACACCAAAAAACCGACTGCTGTCTACAGCCATCAATTTAGAAATTTTAATTTCAATAGGTTTTAAACCCTCTATCAAATGGGACTCTACCAATAACTATATATATATATATATATCACTTATAATTTCAATAGATTTAAATTCTATATCAAAACTATTGTTCCTTGAATTTAACCATACTAATGAGACATTGTGAAATGTTGTTGAAGACTCCACCATAAGTTCTGCCAAAGATTTTGAGCACTTGGATAGAATAATCAAAGTGAGAAATGATCTAGAAGGAGCATTCTCTTTGTCTCTAATCTGAAAACATATCAGATTAGATAATTTGCATCAGCTTGTAGAATCTAACTGCAAGATTACTGTTGTGTGGGAATGATGAATGAATCTATTGATCCAATCATAGATCGTCACACTATGGAAAATGTGATTCAAAGTGTCATACTGTCATATACAATCGAGGGTAAGAAACTTTTTTTGTAGTTAAGACGTAGCATTAGAAGAAATAAAATAAAATAAAAAAGGACCTAGCTAGGGACATACCATCTGTGGCAGGCAACGAATTGAATGAATGCCTTTCTTTCACCATCCACATGCTGAAAAACATATATAGTTAGGTCATTACTTATTAGTAGTTCATGATTGATTTTCTGATTCAAGAAATGTAACAAAAGAACAAGAATGCCATAAGACTGAAATCTCCCGTATCCTATTCGGTTGTTGATACTTGAGATAGGAGCTAATGAAATTATGAAATGCCCATTTTTATTATTTTTTGCCGAGTGGAGAAACTGTATAATTGGTATTGAAACTATATGTCAATGTGATCTTAGATGAAAAATAGTTTGCTTCAGTCATTCCCCTGCAACTATCTGGTAGTAGTAATGGGCTTACACCGTCCACCCCATCCATTGATATCAGTGTTAACCTCACAAGTGATTTTAGGTGCCCAGCAGAGGTATATTGAAGACAGAGTAGCAGAGGTACAGATATTAATATTTACATTTTCCACCAACACAGAGGAATGCCTGAGGCTGCTATTGCTAAGACCAAAAAAATTACCATCTAGAGCCCATTTACCTAACACTTGGGGTTTAAAAAGGTTCACATTTGTTTGTGACTAGTGCGCAAGATAATGTTGGGTGCCCAGTAAAACTAACATTATTGTTAAATATATTAGCAATGTGATGTGTTATATCATGTTGTATATGCTAAAGTGGATGTGGAAGGGAAAGCATAGAATAGGAATACTGAGAACCAAGGATTATGTGGTTTAGCCTTGTCGGCCTACATCCACAGAGAAATCCCTTAAAGGCTACATCTTTATTATGTAAGTGTGCAGTACAATAACCTGTGTTACAATGAACTCTAACATGAGTGTATATAGGCAACTAAACCTTAGACTATTAGTACAAGTAGGAGTGGGTTTGAGCCTATTACATTGGGTTAATATATCTAATATATCTTTAACACCCTCCCTCAAACTCAAGGCGGAAGCTCGATGAAGGCTTGAGGTTGGATAAGCATGAAAAGATCCCTTAGAGATGCCTGTGAAGAAACCACGATGAAGAATTGACTGATTTCAGAGCTTCAAATGAAGAAACGGAGTCCAAAATCAGAATCTACACGAAAAACTAAGCAAGATAAGCCCTTTTAAAAACTCTAACTTTGGTCAAAGGTCAATGCAAAGAGTCAAATTCAACCAAAGGTCAAAGACAACAGGTAAACGGTCAGCGGTCAATGGTCAGTCAATGGTCTACATGATCAGAGTCGGTTCCAAGTTTTCCGGATTGGGTCATGGATCGGGATGTAGAGCTGCTGACATCATCTTGATAATGTGTCATTGACGTGGCTAAGGCTTGCGTGGCGTTGACGTGGCTAGATGACATCATCGGATGAAGTCAGTCCTGATGTTAGAAAGTTTTCCGGCCGTGTATTGCATGTGATAGTGACTATCGGCACGTGGAGGTAAGGCCAGAAATCTGTCAGCGCATGGAGGCGCGTGCTTTAGCGAATGACTTTTGGTTTTCTTCCATATGCAGATCGACGGACATCAAGGCCAATAAGGTAGCGCGTGTGACTGTAAGGAGATTTGAGTAGGAGGAATCTAAAGCAACGCGTGTGATTTTTGACGAAAACTATGGCAGTGCATGGCGGCACGTACAGAGGTGATAGGTCACTGAATTTCTGGGTTTTACGAGAGGCCGAGGAGCACATCTGTGTGGTTGATTTCGTTAGGCGAAGGCTTGATTTGCACAGATTTGAAAGGGGAGGCATGACATGCTTAAGAGATTAGAGACATGGTGGGGAGACGGCAACGGTGGTTCCGTGGGAGTTGTGTGAAGCCATGGAGTCCAGATTTATGGGCAAGCTACGGCATTGTGGTGGATCCGTGTTGCATGTGTGGGAACCTTGTTTGTTGTGTAGAGATATTTGCTTAATGCCAAGAACGAAGTTTGGCTCTGATACCATGTTAAATATATCAACCATGGTCAATGGTCAGCGGTCAATGGTCAGTCAACGATCTACATGATCTGGGTCAGTTTTGGGTTTTTCGGGTTAGGTCATGGATCGGGTTGCAAAGCTGCTAACGTCATCTTGATGACGTGTCGCTGACGTGGACTAGGGCTAACGTGGTTATGGCTTGTGTGGCGCTGTCGTGGCTAGATTGCGTCATCGGATGACGTCAATCTTGATGTCAAAAAATTATTCGGTGTGTGCAAGGCGCATGACAGTGACTACTGACGCGTGGAGGCGAGGCTAGAAATCTAGCGGCGCGTGCTTTATGGGATGACCATCGGTTTTCTTACATATGTAGATCGGCAGACATCAAGGCCAATAGGGCGGCGTGTGTGACCATAATGCGATCTGAGCAGGAGGAATCTAAACCGATGCGTTTGATTTTCAGCGAAAACTATGGTAGCGCATGGCAGCATGTACAAAGGTAATAGGTCACCAGATTTCTGGGTTTTGCTCACAGGAGGCCAAGGAGCACGTTTGTGTGGTTGATTTTGTTAGACGAAGGCTTGATTTGCATAGATCTAAAAGGGGAGGTATGACATGCTCGATAGATTAGAGACATGGCGGCGAGACAACAATGGTGGTTCTGTTGGAGCTATGTGAAGCCGTGGAGTCCAGATTTGTGGGTAAGCAGTGGCACTGTGGTGGATCTATGTTATGCATGTGGAAATCTTGTTTGCTGTGTAGAAATATTTGCTTAATGCCAAGAACGAAGTTTGGCTCTGATACCATGTTAAATATATTAGCAACGCGATGTGTTATACCATGTTGTATATGCTAGAGTGGATGTGGAAGGAGAAGCATAGAATAGGAGCACTGAGAACACGAGGGTTACGTGGTTCAAGCTTGTCGGCCTACATCCATAGAGGAATCTCTTAAGGGTTACATCTTTGTTATGTAAGAGCATAGTACAATAACCTGTGTTACAATGAACTCTAACTTGAGTATATATAGGTGACTAAACCCTAGACTACTAGTACAAGTAGGAGTGGGTTTGGGCCTATTATATTAGGCTAATATGTCTAATATATCTCTAATAATCATTACTCGTCTAATTTATCATAGTATATCTTTGAGACCTAAGAAAACAACAAACTTATCAAACAAATTTCTTAACTTTTGTAAGAGCATGGTTCATGAATTAAGTATAAAAATACATCACTAATATTATTTTGCAAGAGCAAAAGTAGTAGCAGGTAAAATATCTGAAATTAAATTTGGACCATATCTAGCAAGTTAAAAACTACAAAAAAATAAAAATGAAAAATTCATTGAGAGAGAGAGAGAGAGAGAGAGAGAGAGAGAGGAGCGACAATAAAAATATAAAATAAACCTGCCATTAAGTTTTTTATTATATTTGCATATGGTTGAATTCTTGGCTGTTAAATCGCTGATCCGATCTCAATATCCCACACAATTCTTTTGGGAATTGCTCTGAAAATTTGCTCATGAAGGAAAGGGGAAATTAGGGAAGTGATATGCCAAGGCAACATTGAGATATATTAGGTAATGTGGTGGATACTGGAGAAGAGGGTTAATCTGTAATGGGTATTTAAGCACAAATTCCTTGGGGTTTGTGTATGAAGTATCACACTCGTAAATATGCAAATTTAGTAACTCACTAAATGGAAAATTTGCAAACTTGGAAGGATTGAATTAGTTCACTTTGTATCCAGAACAGCATGGATACTCCTTTATTTGGTTTCCAAATATAACTAGATTGTAATCTCATGCTCATTTCCAAAATGTCAAATTACATTTTGAAAATGGATGGTACATAGATGCATAATTACTTTAGTTATGTGTACATTTTTATATGCGTACATAAGAGATAAGGGTGTGTAATCCAGGAATTTTTTAAAAATAGTAATAATGAATTAGCTCATCTGTGCATGCTGCATTTTTATTTGAAATTTTATTTAATTAAAATTAAGTCTTACAAATTTTTCATATTAAGACATGACTATCCTTTTTTTTAAACACACTAGCCGCAGACCCACGTGATGCATGTGAATAAATAATTATTTTGTATCATAATATAATGTATAATTTTTTCTCGAAATTTTTTTTAAGATAATTTTTTCTCCATAAAAAAAAAAAAAAAAATTCTATTTGGTCCAATCGGCTCTACTTTGGTCCAATTTGGTCCACTTAGTCAATTTCGGTCCCCTTTCAGTCAATTTTAGACTAATTGGGCCATAAATTGATTTTTTCCCTTCATTCTTGGGTTGAAAATTATGAAATTTTATTATATTTAGGCTAAACTCTTAGTTTTGAATTAAAAAATGCAAAGAAAAATACTAAAATAGACATTTAAAATTAAAAATATGAGCCCTAAAAATGCAATAAAAATGATAAATATTCAAAAGTCTTATTCGGTCCAAATTGGTTCTATTCGGTCCATTCTGTCGTGTTCTATTCGGTCCATTTAGTCCTATTTAGTCCATTTGAACCATTTGGTCTATGTCAGTCCAGTTCGGCCCATTTGGTCTTATTCGGTCCATTCAGTCCACATTGGTCCTATTCAGTCCACTTTGATCCTATTCGGTCCATTATCTACTTTGGTTCTATTTGGTCCAAATCGGTCCACATTGGTCCTATTCAGTCCATTCTATCCACTTTAATTCGCTTCAATCCTATTTAGGCTATTCAGCCCACTTCAGTCCTATTCAGTCCACATTGCTCCTATTTGGTTCACTTCAGTCTGCAGTCCAATTTGGTCCTATTCGGTCCATTCAATCCACTTTGGTCCCATTTAGTCCATTCATTATTATTTGGTCTATTCGGTCCTATTATGTCCATTTTGTCTATTTTGTTCCATTTGGTCCATTCAAATCAATTCGGTACAATTAGAACATACGTTTTGTACAAACTCTTGATTTCCCAAATCCTAAATAATATTTAGGAAGGATAAGAGAATGTATTTATTATACTAACTAGCTTGTAATCCCGTGCATATGCATGGATATACTAAAAATATATACATTAAGATGCATAGAATAATTCTTACATATATAATTTAATTATTATTGATAGTCATTCTTATATTCTTTTTTAATTCTTTAAAAAGTCTTGTAAGAATATTATCAGGTAAAAAATGTAAATCGTCCATTTTTTTTTAAAATTTTTTGTGTTCATTAATTCTAGACTCCTTGGTTCTTTTACGCAAAAACTCACTTGGTTGGATATTATGATGTGGTTTCACATTTGACTCCAAAATTTAGAAGAAAAAAAAAAAAAACACTCTTTAAAAATAAATAATATAGAATACATGGCGCAAAATTGGACTTCAATACAGAATCTAATTGGATTTTCTTTAAGTTTTACCTCTCTCTCTCTCTCTCTCTCTCTCTCTCTCTCTCTCTATATATATATATATATATATGAGATTCTAGCAATATATATATATATATCATTTATAATTTCAATAAGATTTAAATTCAATATCAAATAGAAATCAAATAGGACTCTAATTTAATAGGATTTAAACTAAATATCAAATGGGACTCTATAAAAAAAAAAAAAAATACTAGTTAAAATATAAAATTATGGGACATGACTGAAATGATTAGAATAAACCTTAGATTTCCTTTAAATTTTCTTGAAACTTTTAGTAAAAGAATTTTAATTGGAAACCTTTTTTTTTTCAATTTTTTTTTAATTGTTAAAACTCGATTGCTGTCATTGAATCAAACTAAAATTGACAACAAAAAGAAGGAAAAATCAGCCTCGTTACATAATTTCAAAGCAATACAAGTATTTGGAGCAATCTATTCAGAGCAAGTGCTGCACATTTGGAGGATCTAACTGCTTTTCATATTCGAGAGCTCCTAGAAGTTCTAGCAAATTAAGCTAATTCTAGTAATCATTTCGGGGACATCCATTTAAATGGAACAATACAGAGAAAGGGGAAGAAGGGACAAATGGCTATTAAACTGGATATTAGCAAAGCATATGACCGGATGGAATGGAGTTCTTGCATATGATAATGCTGAAGCTTGGTTTGGATCCTAGATGGGTTCACATGGCCATGGTGACAATTACCACAACTTCGTATTTGGTATTGATCAACGGGGAGCCGAAAGGTTTTATCAAGCCATCACGAGGAATAAAACAGGGGGACCCACTATCTCCATACCTGTTTTTACTTTTTGCAAAGGGGCTATCTGCCCTATTAAGGAAAGCTGTGGCAAACCACAATATCAAAGGCATTATGACCAGCCAATAAGGGGTGTGCATCTTCCACCTCTTGTTTGCTAATGATAGTCTTTTATTTTGCCGAGCAATTGTGGAGGAGTGCCAAAACTTACTTAAACTATTGGAGAAGTATGAAGCTGCATCGGGTCAAGCCATCAATAGATAAAAAACATATCTTTTCTTCAGCAAGAGCACCAAACAGGAAGTGAGAAACGCCATCCAACAGATGCTAGGGGCAAGGGTAATGACTGACTGTGAAAAATATCTCGGCTTGCCCATGGCATGTGGCAAATACCTCAAGGAGCTCCAAGAAAAAAAAAATCCAAGTGTGTTATGGGGCGGAAGGAAAAGTTCATTTTCAAGGCGGGGTGGAAAGTCCTGATCAAGACTGTAATGCAAGCTATACCCACATACTCTATGAGTTTGTTTAGGTTGCCTAAGTCTATTTGTGATAACATCAACTCCCTTCTGGCCAAATACTGGTGGGGAAAGGATCATGAAGAGAGGAAAATACATTAGATAAACTGGAATAAATTGTGCAACCACAAAAAGAAAGGAGGGATGGGGTTTCGGGACCTAAATGCATTCAACATGGCTATGCTAGTAAAGCAGGCTTGGAGACTAATCCATAATACACAATCTCTATTCCATAGGGTCTATAAGGCGTAGTACTTCCCTCGATGTTCCTTCTTGGCAGCAGAACTTGGCTCCGACCCTTCATTCTTGTGGCGCTCACTATTGGCGGCAAGGGACATTATAATGGAGGGGTCAAGGTGGTAGATAGGAGATGGTCGTACAATTGAAGTGGCGAAGCACGACTAGCTGCCTCATGCCCTCGTGTTCTTGAATGAACCATCACTGAATATGCAGGTCTGCGAATTGATTGAGGAGGACACTAGACGTTGGGATAGAGGTAAATTGTTTGCTAGATTCACAGAGGACATATGAGTAGATATTGGCGATGCCGTTGAATAATCTCAACTCCCATGACGTGTTGGTGTGGAAGGAGAACAAGGTCAATAAATTCTCGGTGCGAACTGCCTACCGTGTTGCTCTCCGCTCGAAAAGCACTCCTCGGCCCAATGCCATGGCACAACCTAGGGGAAGATTTGGCGGCTCAATGTGCCTCTAAAGGTACGAACCTTTCTATGGAGGGCTTGCTCAAACTGCTTACCGATTAGAGATAATTTAAAAACCAAGTTATTCTAGAGAGAAAAGTTTAGATTCAATGTATCTTGAAAACTGTATTATTGATTCACTCTGATAAAATTACAAGTAATGAGATATTTATACATGGAGATTTCCTTAACAAACTCTAACTAACTCAACGGGAAACACTCTTGGAATAACAAACTTTCTAACCACTCAATCATCACAGGACACGTGGCATCTCTACCCTACCAGAATTGACACTCATCACTCCTCACTAAACTACATGTTGTGTGACTCAATGGCTGCACTACCAGAGTGTATTCTGCAGAACAATACTCTTATCTGCACTAAGCCTAATGTGGCTTTACATCCCCCCACAAGCTAAGGGGAGGAACTCCCATTAGATTGGTGAACAAAGCATGAAATTGAGGAAAAGGAAGAGCCTTAGTAAATAAATCAGCCAACTGATCATGAGTAGAGATGAACTTAACAAGCATGTCCCTATTAACAACCTTTTCACGAATAAAATGATAATCCACCTCTATATGTTTGGATCGAGCATGAAAAACAGGATTAGAAGCCAAAGAAAGGGCAGAGACATTATCACATCATAAAATAGGGGGATGATACAAATAAACCCCTAAATCCTTCAAAAGCATCCTTAACCAATAGAGCTCAGCTGCAATAATAGCAAGTGCTCTATATTCAGCCTCTGTAGAACTCCTAGAGATAGTTGGTTGCTTTTTGGCTGACCAAGTAACTGGAGAATTGCCTAAGAAAACCACCATGCCTGTGATAGACCTTCGTTCAATAGGGCCCCTGCCTAATCTGCATCACTATAGGCAGATAAGGCAAGAGAACCTTTCTGAAAATGAATACCCAGCTGTAAGGACCCTTTGATATATCTCAAAATTCGTTTGGCAGCAACAAGATGATGAAAAGTAGGGTGACTCATAAACTGACAAGCCTGTTGGATAGCATATGAAAGATCAGGCCTAGTAAAAGTCATATACTGAAGGGCTCCAACTAGACTTCTGTAGGCAGTAGGATCAGTCAACAAAGGACTATTGGCAAGAACCAAATGATGAGAAGAAGAACAAGGATTGGAGCATGGTTTACAATCAAGCATATTGAACTCGATGAGAAGATCCTTAGCATACTTTAACTGATGAACAAAGATACCAGTAAGAGTATACTCAAACTGCAAACCAAGAAAATAAATCAATGGTCCAAGATCCTTAAGAGCAAAAGCTGCACTGAGCTGATGAATAATGTCTGAAACAAAGGAAGAATTGCTGCCAGTAATGATGATATCATCAATATAGAGAAGAAGATAAATCACACAAGAAGAGTGAATGAGGATAAACAAGTTATTGTCAGCCCCAGAAGCATGAACCCCAAGATGTAACAACTGAGTGGTAAAGCTATCAAACGAAGCCCTTGGGGCTTGCTTAAGACCATAAATTGCCTTATGAAGAAGACACACATGATTAGGCCTTGAATGATCTCTATAGCCAGGAGTTTGGGCCTTGTACACTTCTTGCAAAACACCATATAAAAACGCATTAGAAACATCTAATTGCCTCAAAGACCAACCAAATTGAACAGCCAAAGCCAATATGATCCTGACAGTAGTAGGCTTAACCACAGGGCTAAAAGTCTCCTCATAATCTAATCCATATTGCTGAAGATATCCATTGGCAACCAACCTTGCCTTGTATCTAGCTAGACTGCCATCACTATTCCTTTTGATTTTAAAAACCCACTTACATCCTACCACATTCTTACCAGAGGGAAAAGGTACCAAAGACCAAGTCTTCTACTGCAGCAAACTATTGAACTCAGAATCCATGGCCTCAACCCAATGTTTGTGCTTGGAAGCCACAAAATATGAAGAAGGTTCAATGGTAGTATAATTAGTAGCAACAGCAAGAGCTTTGGGCTTAAATATACCATTTTTGGATCTAGTCACCATAGGATGGACATTGGCAGCAGGGGTATCAACCACAAGAACAATAGAAGTATCAGAAGAAGGAAGAGAGGAAGAAGGAACATAATGAGAATCCAAAGAGGGAAGGGCAAGGAGAGGAAGGTCAGACAAAGAAGGAACATTAGAAGTAGGGCTATCAGGCACTAGAGAAGAGGATGGAGAAACAACAGGGAAGGAGGATGCAATAGGTATAGAAGATTCAACAGGTAAAGAAAGTATGGAAGCTAACCAAACATCAGCAGAGGGAGTGACAGAAGGAGACATAGAAGGGGCTGAAGTAGAAGAGACTAAAGAGTATGAAGGAAAAATAGACTCATGAAATATAGCAAGACTAGAAATGTAAATCCTACCAGAAGCAACATCTAAGCAAATATAGCCTTTTGACATAGGAGGATAACCTAAGAAAATGCATTGGGAGGACTTAGGTTGAAGCTTATTGGAAGGTTAGGACCTAAGCAAAGGGTAACATGCACAACCAAAAGATTTTAAAGCCTACAAGGATGGTTTCTTATGAAAAAGTCTTTCCCAAGGTGAGACAAAATTCAAGACTGAAGATGGAATCCTATTAATCAAGAAAATGGCAGTGCTGAAGGCATAGGACCAAAAGGACAAATGAAGTTGAGATTGATGAAGCATAGCAAGACCACTCTCAACTATATGCCTATGTTTTCTCTCAGCAATACCATTCTGGTGAGGTGTATATGGACAAGAAAACTGATGCTGAATTCCATGAGACAAACAAAAAGACTTGAATTTATGATTATCATACTCACCGCCCCTATCAGACCTCAAAACCTTAATAGTAGTGTTAAATTGATTCTCAACAAGAGCTTTAAAATGAACAAAAACATTGAACACATCTGATTTATGTCTAAGTAAAAACATCCATGAGAAACGAGTAAAATCATCCACAAAAATGACATAAAACCTGTGGCCAAGTTCAGAAACAATTGGAGCAGGGCCCTATACATCAGAATGAACCAATTCTAAAGGAAAAGAGGAATCTGGTACATGTTTAGGTACATAATGATTGTGCATTTTAGCACTTATACAAGCTGGACATTGGGAACAAATGTCACTATTAACAGGAACATGAATAGATTGAAAATCAGATAAAGTAGAATGAAGAATCCTGGAGCAAGGATGACCAAGCCTTTTATGCCAAAGTAAAGCATGATCAGACACAACAACAAAGCCAGTAGAGTTGATAGATGAAGAAGAAAGATTGGATAGTTGAGGAATAGGATAAACTCCATCTTTACTCAAACCTTTGTAAAGAATTTTCCCCATAGGTAAATCCTGAATTAAGAACTTGTATGCATCAAAATAACAAAAAACATTATTTTGAAGGCATAATTTATGAACAGAAAGTAAGTTTGATGCAAGTTGAGGAACACAAAGAATATTATTAAGTTTGAAAGCATGAGAGGGAGTAGCTAGTTTACCATTGCCAATATGAGTGACTGGTAATTCTTGCCCATTGCCAATTGTGACTGATTCATTACCAACAGTAGATTGCTGATGAAGAGAGAGTTAAGCCAAATTAGGAGTAACATGATCAGAAGCTCCAGTATTAGTGAGCCACTATGAATTCTGAGTAGAATTAACAGCTGCAGCCATAGAACTTGCAGCCATTGAAGCAAGTTTGGCTGGAGCATGCCTCCCTTGATAGGCAAAATTCATCCTGTGGTAGCAATCAAGGGCAATATGACCATTCTTGCCATACTTAGACTGAAATTGTGAAGAACTAGGACCACTTGGAGATCCAAAGAATGAACCTTGACCATTGCCAAAAGATCCATAAGCTTGACCACCATTACCAGGACTAAAATTCCCATTCTAAAGTTGTGATTTACAACTATGTTCTATGTTGGCTTTATTCCATGACAAAAAGTGTTGTAATTGCTTTAATTTTGTTCCTTGTATTTTGTGGGATTTTATTCTATTGGGTTTAGTATTAAGTTGGTGAAGACTTAAGCTTAATTGAAGAATTAGTGGATTTCGTGAGAAGCTCGCGAGAAGTTAACCCGCAAAAGAGCCACATGAGGAGCACATGACTGGAAGCTGAAGAGTCGTGCCAAGCTGTCGTTTTCGCGAGTGTCTCGTAGGTAAGGCCTTCCCGCGAGGTACTCGCGAAACATTCTGCCTGGAGGATTTTTAAGTGAGACTTTCATACCCTTCACCCACACTATATATACCCACATTACCCATAAATATTGAGGAGTGCTTCTGAGAGAAAACCCTAACCACAAACCTTGAGAGTTAGAGATTGTTATACCCACATATCTCTACACTATTGCTTGTGGATTTTCCTCAACTCCTACCTCTCCATTTTCATTCCATTGAGAGGTTGACAGCCCAAACACTTACCACACCCTTTTAGAGTGTTCAGTGAGCTTTTGGTGCTGCTGGGAAGTATTGGAAGAAGCTAGGAATTGGCGAATGCAATCGGGTGTATTGCAGGATCTGGAGAGCTAGATAAGACATGGTTCCGAGAAGCCTTGTTGGAGTAGGAGCTTGGAGGGCTAAGGTGCATCGGGTAGATTAGGCTTGGAGGGTCTCTTGCTAACCCATGTATCCCAACTGATTCTCTAGTAGATCGATTACCGCTTGGAGGGCGGTGGAGAGGTTTTACGCCGAGTACTTCGGTTTCCTCTTCAATAACACATCGGCGTGTTATCTTGTGTTTGCATTCTTCTTCCCTACTCTTTTACCTTTCATTTTACTACTATGTTATTATGAATATGGGTTAGAGTAGCTTGTTTGTTTACACGCTTGCATTTACTTTTTTCCGCACTTTATATAAGTTAGAGTAAAATATATCGAGCCGTAATTTTAATTTGGGGGTCTAAATAGCTCTTGTATTTTCACACATTTTAGAGCATTCACCCATGAAACTGAGAATTACCATTACCTCTACCATTACCACGACCTCTGTTACCATTGTTCTTTCCTCTGCCACGATTATTGGAATTATTGAAATTGTTATTAAAGTGATTCATAGACATAGCTAATGATGTAGATTCCTTGTAAATAGAACGTTTCTTGATGGATCGTTCTTTAGAATTCAATATAATGTTCAATTCTTCAAGACTAACCACATCATTCCTGGTCCTGATTGTAGAGAAAAATGCATCATACTCAGGAGGAAGTGCCTCAAGTGCTAGATGAATCAGCTCTTCTTCATCTACACAAACAGCAACAACACTCAATTTTTCACGAATTTCTTTAATCCTCTGAAAGAAACTATCAATTGACTCAGTTCCTTTCTTGAGACTCATCAACTCATCCCTCAAACCAAGAATATGAGAGCAAGAAATAGAGGCAAAACGTCAAAATGTTTCTCAAGAATCTTCCATACTCCTCTCCCTGATTTCTGCCCCATTGTAAGAGCAAGAATTGGTGGAGACAGAGTAGAATTGAGAAACATAAACAGTGCTTGTTCATGATTCTTTCAGTAAACATATTCAAGATTTGCTTCAGGGGTATAATTCCCTGAGCTATCCTTCATGAATGGATCAGGAGCTCCATTGGATTCTTCGATGAAGCTAATCAAAGAATAGGCCTCCAAGATTACTTCGATCTGGTGCCTCCAAACCAAGTAGTTATTGTAGTCTAGCTTTACAATTACCATACTCGCCATATTAGAGAGAAGCAACAGTGATGAATTGATGCCATGATTAGAAGCAGTGGTACTTGTAGAACTTGAAGAAGCAGAGGGTGAACTCGAAGAAGCAGAGGACGCCATTAATGGCTCTGATACCATGAAAAACCAAGTTATTCTAGAGAGAAAAGTCTAGATTCAATGTATCTTGAAAACTGTATTATTGATTCACTTTGATAAAATTACAAGTAATGAGATATTTATACATGGAGATTTCCCTAACAAACTCTAACTAACTCAGCGGGAAACACTCTTGGAATAACAAACTTTCTAACCATTCAATCATCACAGGACACGTGGCATCTCTACCCTACCAGAATTGACACTCATCACTCCTCACTAAACTACATGTCGTGTGACTCAATGGCTGCACTACTAGAGTGTATTCTGCAGAACAATACTCTTATCTGCACTAAGCCTATTGTGGCTTTACATCCCCTCGCAAGCTAAGGGGAGGAACTCCCATTAGATTGGTGAGCAAAGCATGAAATCGAGGAAAAGGAAGAGCCTTAGTAAATAAATCAGCCAACTGATCATAAGTAGAGATGAACTTAACAAGCATGTCCCTATTAACAACCTTTTCACAAATAAATTGATAATCCACCTCTATATGTTTGGACTGAGCATGTAAAATAGGATTAGAAGCCAAAGAAAGGGTAGAGACATTATCACACCATAAAATAGGGGGATGATACAAATAAACCCCTAAATCCTTCAAAAGCATCCTTAACCAATAGAGCTCAACTACAGTAATATCAAATGCTCTATATTCAGCCTCTGTAGAACTCCTAGAGACAGTTGGTTGCTTTTTGGCTGACCAAGTAATTGGAGAATTGCCTAAGAAAACTACCATGCCTATGATAGACCTTCGGTTAATAGGGTCCCCTGCCCAATCTGCATCACTATAGGCAAATAAGGCAAGAGAACCTTTCTGAAAATGAATACCCAGCTGCAAGGACCCCTTGATATATCTCAAAATTCGTTTGGCAGCAACAAGATGATGAGAAGTAGGGTGACTCATAAAATGACAAGCTTGTTGGACAGCATATGAAAGATCAGGCCTAGTAAAAGTCATATACTGAAGGGCTCCAACCAGACTTCTGTAGGCAGTAGGATCAGTCAACAAAGGACTATTGGCAGGAACCAAATGATGAGAAGAAGAACAAGGATTGGAGCATGGTTTACAATCAAGCATATTGAACTTGATGAGAAGATCCTTAGCATACTTTGACTGATGAACAAAGATACCAGTAGGAGTATACTCAAACTGTAAACCAAGAAAATAACTCAATGTTCCAAGATCCTTAAGAGCAAAAGCTGCACTGAGCTGATGAATAATGTCTGAAACAAAGGAAGAATTGCTGCCAGTAATGATAATATCATCAACATAGAAAAGAAGATAAACCACACAAGAAGAGTGAATGAGGATAAACAAGTTACTGTCAGCCCCAGAAGCATGAAACCCAAGATGGAAGAACTGAGTGGTAAAGCTATCAAACCAAGCCCTTGGGGCTTGCTTAAGACCATAAATTGCCTTATGAAGAAGACACACATGATTAGGCCTTGAATGATCTCTATAGAGACTAAGGTTTTGTTTGACTTTAGTGTTACTAGCAAGCTTCGTAGATTAACTATTATGATAAGGTCAGACGTCGTGGACTTATGAATGTAAAGACTGTGATTAACTGTAGGTATTTGGGATGTGTATTTTTGTTTTAGAATTAAGAAGAAAGAGAAATACACATTCTATATCAATTTTTATTCTACAATATTCCTCAAAAGTTGTTTTCTTATTTTTCATTAATTATAATGGATATGTGTATGCAATATATAAATGTTGCTTCTTATGATGAACTCATGACTGACAAAACTCTATAATAATTATGCTATATAATATATGTACAACATTTTCCAAAGCCATCTTACATAAAACATTATAATATTATCTGTGTAATGCACATGCAACTTACTAGTTATTATTAATGATAGAAACTTGGATTTTGAGATTTTTTTTAATTAATACTGTTAACCATAGAAACTTGGATTTTGAGATTTAGTTTATATTTATTGTTTGGTTTATTTTGGTATTTTTGCGCCATGTGTCATAAATTATTTATTTTAAGAGAGTTTTTTTTCTTAATTTTGGCGCCAATTGTGAGACCACATCATAAATATTCATCCAAGTGAGTTATTGAGTACAAAAATAAAAAAGTCTAGAATTAATGAACTATAAAAAAATAAGAAAAAAAAGTGCTTCACAAAAACAAAAATTAAGAGTTCATAAAATATTTTTTATAAAAAAAAAAATGGAAAATTTACATTTTCTACCTAATAATATTCTTGATTTTTTCAAGAGTTAACAAAATATAAGAATGACTATATATCAATAGTATTTAAATTATATATATAGGAATTATACTATGCATCTTAATGTATATCTTTTAAATATATTCATGCATATACATGAGGTTACAAGCTAGTTATTTATAGAACAATGGATATAAATAATTAAATGAAAGCCTAACTTTTCAGGGCAAATTAAAACAATCTACTATGAGATTTGGGGAAATGTCAAAACACAATCTTATTTTTATAAACAATATGACATCCTAAAGGTTTTAATTCATATAGCAAATAACCCTCTATAACCATTTATATCAATTCCAATTCAGTCAACATCCATATTTTTTTCAAATTAAATTATCATTTGGAATAACATTAAGAGAAATGCTATGTTTGTAACATTTTCACAACAAATTCTAAGTGGCAAATTGTTATTGGTTGTTATTGTTGGGGCAAAAAAGTAATCTTAGTATTAGGTTCAAATTTGAACTAATAACACCTAACTACCCACGATTCGTTGTGAAAATGTTGTGGATGTTGCACCGCTCATACATTAATGCTTACTAACAAGATTTGTTATATGATCGAAATAATAATAATTTTAGGGGGCTAAGTGTCATAGAAAATTGGAAGTGGTTCCTCAGTGAAAGTTAGTGTAATTTAACAATTTTTTATTTTATTTTATTTTTTTGATAAATAACATTTTGTTTTGGTTTTATAAGGCCTAACAAAATCGCAACACCTTAATGGTTGAGTTGGATTAGAAATTTCTCAATCCAAATTGACCAGAATGAAAAATACTCCAAACTAACCCAAGTTGACTTACGCATACCACTATGTCATTATATCTCTATCCTTATCTTACCTAATTAATGATGACAAAATATGATAACGAATGGGGTAAATTACAAAAATCACTATTTCAGTTTCATGGAATGACACTCTTCCAAACTTTACTTTCATAAGATGTTAACATATCATGTTTATTTTTCATTTACCAAATTTAAAATCCCAAATCCCTCCTATATATATATATATATATATATATATATATATATAAAGCACATATCGTTTCTTTTTTTTTTAATAAAAACTTCATAAACAATAATATAAACATATACATATACATCTACATCTACATTAAATTTTTTATATGCTAAATTGAAATTACACCATCTAACTTTAATGTTAATACCGCTCCAAATGCAATTGAGATTTTGAATAAAGTAATGCTACAGTCACAAACTATTTTACAAATTGTTGATGTGGATAGCTTTTTATTGGTTTTCAACTAGGCCCACCATTAACATCATCTTTTTATTTACTAATAACCACTCAACATATCAGCAGTTTGTAAATTTTTTTGTAAAAAAATTTGTATCTCTAGCATTATTCTTTTAAATATTATAACAATGAGTGCTCCTTTAATTTTAGGTGGTTCTTCAAAAAGAAACAATGGAGTAGTCAGTGTTAACATCAAATGAGAAATAATCGTCATTACTTGAGAGTCCCTAATAATGGACATGATCCATAGGACGTCGACAGTAATTATGCAAGTCCAAATCCCTAAAATCTCGATTATAAGACTTGCAATGATTGAACCAATGACATTCAAAATCGCAAATTTATTTTTTAGATCTGTTTGTTTGTTTGTTTGTTTGTTTTTTTTTTTTTTTTTTTTTTGAGTGTCAATTTCAAAGTCATCAGGGCAATGGCCATGCCACTAAGGATGACAATTACTATTGTCATTACTAGAGAAACCTGAATAATAAACATGATCCATAAGATGTCGGCAGAAATTATGCAAGTCCAAGTCCCTAAAATCTCGATTATAACACCTGTAATGATCGAACCAATGACATTCAAAATCACAAATTTATTTTTTAGACCTTTTTTATTGAGTCTATTAATTTCAAAGTCATCAAGGCAATGGCCATGCCACTGTGGATGGCCATTACCACCATCATTGTACCTTTTATATATATACATATATATATATATTTTCATATAGAAATTATCAAATTCAAGTGAAGAGAAGAAACAATTTTTTATTTGTTTTTCTCTTTTGTATAAAATTAGTAGTGGAAAACTATATACATAATAGATATATTTACGCGTATTTTTTGTTTTTATTCTTGACTCTCTTGTTAATGATATCAATCCAAGGCCATTAACTTTGAACCAAAAACAAAAAAACAAAAAATGTCCCTACTTACTAAAAATTAGTAATTGATGTTCTTAATTACCCATTTTAACTGTCATACACACACACACACCAATTTAACCCATTATATATAATAGATATATTTAAATTTTTAGCTTTATTCAATTCCATTATGAAAAATATAAAGTGACAAGAGAACTCTATCAATCCAGATTCAAGCGATAGTATCACTAGCCAACATGATTCAAAGATTATGTGTAGTAATGAATTGAATAATATAACCCTTCTTCTATCTATTCTATTGTTTTTTTTTTTTTTTTTATTGTTCTTTCCTCTCTACAGTGTTCCTTTTTTAATAATAATAATAATAATAATAATAATAATAATAATAATTCGATAGTTTGAGGAGGAGAGATTTAATAGTATGCCTTAATTTAAAAAATTCATTTTTGTCAACTTTGTTTTGATATGCAATATTTGACAAAGTTAGAAGAGAATTTTCCATATTATCATGATAGTAAAATTGGGAAACTTTTTCTTTTCCCACATGAAGTTCTTATAAGATAAAACTTAATTATTAGATAAATGAAAACTTCATAAATTCACAATCATGTAATTTTTTACTAACCTAGCCGCCTAATCATTTTCTAAAATTTTTTAGTTGCGGCTTGGAATAAAATACACGGAACAAAATTATTAATTGGGAATTTGGGATTAATATATACTAGACTCCTTATTGAATTCAATCAATCCTATATTGCTTTAAAATTAATTGAAATTTTTTATAAAAAAATAATAATAGGAGTTATTCTTCAATAAATGTTTAATTTTTAAAAATTTAAAAAATGCATATTTCCACATATATAAAATCAGTTACCATTCATTATCATGGCGTATATCTTTAAAATTGTCAAAAATATATCCTAACCATGAAATAATCTTTGTAACTTTGCCTATTTCAACACAAATAAAAAAAATCCTTTTAAATATAACCATTATAAAATGATGGACTCAAGAGTTATCGAGCTTATAAGAAAATGATGTAAATACAGGGTTAGGCTAGAATGATTGAATTTGTGGACGAATAGCCTTCTTATAGAAAGAGGAAGGAATGAGATTTTTTTTACCATAATTTTAATTCTTATTAAAATGAGATA
The DNA here is from genome assembly GCA_030021035.2 of Notholithocarpus densiflorus. Lineage (NCBI taxonomy): Eukaryota > Viridiplantae > Streptophyta > Magnoliopsida > Fagales > Fagaceae > Notholithocarpus > Notholithocarpus densiflorus. The sequence continues at coordinate 487,117 of JARYZH020000224.1, read as the reverse complement.
ATCTATTTACATCTATATCTATATAATATAAAACAGTAAGACATTTGACTTTTTGTTGACATTCTCATGGCAAAACAAATGAAGTGTTTGGTGCGTAAATTTGTGAATGAGAAATTTTCAGTTCATAAAACTCAATCATCCCTAAAGTGTTCGATAGAATGTCGAAGTTATACTCTCCACCACCAATGCATATTTTGTTGGGAAATTGCCTCAAATTCTAATTGTGACTTGGAATGTTGATTGGGTTTCCTACTTGAAGAAGAAAATATTAATTTAGGTTTCCTTGGTGTGGAAAGAAAGACTATTCTTTGGTGAGGAAGAAAAGTTTATTCCTTATTAAAGAAGTAATGTATTCCTTGTGCCAAAAGGTTAGGAAAAGAAGTCCTATAAATAGACAATACTTTGGCTGAAGGGTCCTTCCTATGGGGAGAGAGAATATAGAATGTGAAACCAAGAGAGAAAAAATATATTTTTGCTTGGGAGATAGCTAAAGAGGAGAGAGCAAAGTGTTGCTTCCTTCGAGAAGATAGCCAAGGAGAGCTACGTGTGTAAGAGTTGAGCAAAGAGAACAAAGAAAGAAAAGCTTGAAAGCTAACAGAGAAAGAAAAGCTTGAAAGCTTAGAGAGAAAAATAGAGAGAAGTTTCTGGAATGATTTCTATTATTATTCAATGAATGAAAAAACTGTACAAGAGGTCCTATATATATAGCAACATAAAAGGAAAAATAATTTTCTCATTATGAGGTAATCAGTTATGGCACGTGTATTAATCACTTGTGAACATAAATAATTAATCTTCTATAACCTAAATGTAGTACAATTAATACACAACAAGTCTTGCAATTTAGGCAGCTCGTCATGTCGTCTAAGCAGCAATCTATGCACTTCACCACACTGATGCACTACACTTCACTGCGCTAACTTCTTTCTCTTCTTCTTTTGACTTCTAGCATCTTTGGATTTAGCATCTTTGCATTTCACATCTTCACATCCCCCCTCAAGGTGAGCATCAGAACCATGGATATTGATGATGCTCATCTTGATAAGCAGAGAAGCTAATTGTTGAGCACTAAGCCCCTTTGTGAGTAAATTTGCCAATTGAGTGTGAGTAGAAGTTTAAAAAGAACTTAATCACTCTATCTTGCACCTTGTCCCCAACCACGTGATAGTCAATTTCAATGTGTTTAGTCCTTTCGTGAAATACTGGATTCTCCCATATGTGTATTGCTGCTTGATTGTCATTGAAAAGCATTGCTAGTTGTGGATGATAAACCTCAAGATCCTTCAACAATGCTAGCAACCAAGTTATTTCATAAACTGTCATAGCTATAGCCCTGTATTCTGCCTCTGCAGAAGATCTGGAGACTATGGATTGCTTTTTAGACTTTCATGAAACTAGAGATTCTCCTAGAAAAACACAGTTTCCAGTTGTTGATCTTCTAGTATCAACATATGCTGCCCAATTCGCATTTGTATAAGCCTTTAAATAAAAATCTGATCTTGAAGACAATAAAATTCCTTGACCAGGACATCCCTTGATATACTGCAAAACCTTGTAAGCTGCATCAAAATGGGGCTTTCTAGGCTTAGACATAAATTAGCTAAGCTTAAGCACTGAGTATGCTAAATCTGGTATGATGATAGTGAGATACAATAGTCTACCAACCAACTTCTTATAAATTCCAGGATCAGGTAACAACTGTCCATGATATTTGCTTAGCTTCAGATTTTGTTCAATTGGAACTTTGCAAGGCTTACAAGCTGTCATCCTTGCATCTTTTAGTATTCAATTGCATATTTTCTTTGACATAGAGTGATCCCTTTTCCTGATCTAGCTACTTTAAGACCAAGAAAATATTTTAAATTTCCAAGGTCTTTAAGCTTGAATTTCTGGTTAAGGAGTGGAGATGAAAGGAAATATGGTTTCATGAATAATTACATCCCTTGAAATAAAAATTCTTTTGGTAAACAAATTAAGAAGCTTATAGCCTTTAACACCAAAAGGATAGCCAAGAAAAACACAAGGAGCAGACCTAGGATCAAACTTGGATCTATTGTTGACAAAGGTTGAAGCAAAACAAAGACAACCAAAAACTTTGAGATGATCATAAGATGGAATTTGGCCATAAAGTTTTTCAAAAGGTGACTTATTGTTCAAAATAGGTAAAGGCAACCTATTTATGATATGCACAGCCGTAAGAACACATTCACCCCAAAGATAAAGAGGTACATTGGTCTGAAATTTTAAAGCTCTAGCCATGCTCAAAATGTGTTGGTGTTTCCTCTCCACAACTGAATTTTGCTGTGGAGTGGCTACACAAGAATGCTGATGGGTAATCCCATTGGCAACAAAAAAATCTTTTAAGAAAAACTCAGGAGCATTATCAGTCCTAAACACTTTAATTTTGGTGTGAAACTAAGTACATATCATATTGTAAAAAGAAACTAGCAAGGGCCTAGTATTTGACTTTGATTTCGTCAAATAAACTTAAGTTGATCTAGTGGCATCATCAACAATAGTAACGAAATATTTGAAACCTTCTTAAGTAGATTTGGCAAAAGGACCCCAGACATCACAATGTACAATATCAAAAGAATTTTCAGAAATATGATTAAAGGAAGGAAAAGGGAGCTTTCTCTGTTTAGCAATGGGACAAAGAACACAATCTTTATTGCTATGAAACTGAATTACATCAAGAAGTACATTGTGTAAAGTATTGAGCTTATTGTCAGAAACATGCCCAAGTCTAAGATGCCAAAGATATGGCTTAGAAACAACAAGAATATTGGAAACAGAATTAACAAAGGAACTAAAAAATGACTGCAAAATAGAAGAAACTCCTGAAATAAATTTGCAATCTGTTGAAGCTTGCAGCAAGTGAAGATTGTTGTGCAATTTACCCACTCCAATCATTTTCCAACAGGAAAGGTCTTGTATGAAACAAAAATTTGAAAGAAAAACAAGACAACAGGAAAAGGACTTGGTCAATTTTCTAACGAAAATTAGATTGAATGAAAAACTTGGTCAATTTTCTAACGGAAATTAGATTGAATGAAAAAGAGGGAACACAAAGAACATTTTCAAGAACCAAAGTGGAAGTTACTCGAATTGTTCCTATGTGTGTGACAGTGACTTTCTCACCATTAGGTAATTAAACGAAAGTAGATATTGAACTAGTGATTTTAGTGAATAAAGTGATGGAGTGGATGATTTGATCTGTATCCCCAGTATCAAGAACCCTAGTTTTACTATTTAAGGCAGTCTTGTTCATAGGATTGACAGTAAACACAGAATGTTGCATGCTTAAAATCATAGATTCTTGAAACAAGTCACAAGAATTACCTAAAGTTGCAGTTGGGTTAATTGTAGAGTTGGCTGCATGAACACCATCATTGGAATCAGATAAGAAGGCATGAGTGTTGAGCATAGAAATCAGCTGTTGGCATTGCTTAGATGTAAAAGGAAAATTGTTGCTACTCTGTGTGCAACTTTAGGCTGAGATGAATCAGCTTCAATACTGATCTGATTAGCCATTGCAGCCTTTCCCTTTTGCTTATAGCCTGGTGGAAAACCAACTAGCTTGTAGCACTTTTCCATAATGTGGCCAACCTTACCACAATGGCTACACACAAGCCTTCCTCTCCCAGTATCTCCTTTGAAATTCTTGCTATTATTGCTTGCAAATTCAAAACCTTGATTAAAGTTTTGATTTTTAATAGCAAGAGCAGTAGTCTCAACTGATGAGCCCAAATTGAATCCCAAAGACCTTTTCCTTTCTTCTTGAATCACCAAAGAAAAAGCCTTGTCTATTGAAGGAATAGGCTCCATCATGAGAATTTGAGTTCTCACCTGAGAGTAAGAATCATTCAGCCCATTGGGGAATTGCATCAGAGAATCTTGATGCTGAAAATTGGTGATCTTATCATTCACACCACAAGAGCATTTACCACAAGTACAACAAGGTAAAGGCCTAAAATTCAGCAATTGATCCCACGAAGCTTGAAGCCCTATGAAGTAGGTAGTGACTATTGGATCTCCCCCCATCATAGTAGAAATTTTCTTCTGAAGCTGTGAAATTTGTGGCCTATTAGCTTGAGAAAAACGATTCATGAGTGCATTCCAAACCTCAAAAGTTGTGTCTCTATAGATTACACTAGCAGTGATGTAAGGCAAAAAAGAATTCAAGATCCCAGAAGAAATCATTGAATTACACTTTGACTAGGCTTACTTTTCCAGAAAAGTGACTGCCATTGAGGTTTGGAAGCTCAAGCTCTGATACCATGTAAGAGTTGAACACAGAGAACAAAGAAAGAAAAGCTTGAAAGCTAACAGAGAAAGAAAACTTGAAAGCTTAGAGAGAAAAACTAGAGAGAAGTTTCTAGAATGAATTCTGTTATTATTCAATGAATGAAAAAATTGTACAAGAGGTCCTATATATATAGCAAGAAAAAAGGAAAACTAATTTCCACATTATGAGGTAATCAGTTATGGCATGTGTATTTAATCACTTGTGAACATAAATAACTAATCTTATATAAACTACATGTAGTACAATCAATACATAGCAGGTCTTGTAGTTTAGGCAGCTCCTCATGTCGTTTATGCAGTAGTTTATGCACTTCACCACACTTATGCACTACACTTCACTGCACTAACTTCTTTTCCTTCTTTTGACTTCTAGCATCTTTGGATTTATCATCTTTGCATTTAACATCTTCACAACGTGGAAAAGAGAAAGAAGAAGAAAAGAAAACTAGAGAGGAGAGAGAAAAGTATTGCTGTCTTCTAGATATATAATTAGTGTGTGTAAGAGTAAAGAAAAATAAGAAGGTTACAAAGAGAGTGTATGTGAAAGTAAAGAAAAACAAGAGAGATTTTTCATTTGTCGTGAGACATACACAGGAAATTTTGTAATTGATTTGATAATAATGAAATTGATTCGGAGTTTGTCCTGTTCCCTTCAAGATGAAAGAGTTTTCTATGTAAGTATTTGTGTTTTTGTGTGTAATTGTTGTTTGAATGGATAATATTGGTGATAATATTATTTGAGACCCAACATATTTTAAGCAATTACATCAGATTGTGAGGATTGAAATATGTTTGACTTGCTTAGAAAAATTAACATCAACTTGAAAGTTGTACGCTAACATTTTCATATAGTTGAATCCAATCAATGAGATAAAACCCAAACAATTATTAGTTAAAACGGGTACTTACGAGTTATATTGAGATAGATTTCAATATATGCAGTATACTATTACACCTAAAGAAATTGAGTTGAAATGGCTCTGATTCATTTGCATGCGTTTGATGTTATACGCCCATAGCAACAGGTTGCTATATTTGACATTTTCTTTTGGAAAAGAAAAATTTGCAATCTCAATTTTATGTTCAACGTGGTTTTCTTTATTTCAATTTGGTTTTGATATTTTTGTATTTTGCTGTTCTTATTCAATTATAAGTTACTGATTGTTTAACTTTCTATCTAAGCACCACCCAATAGCGAATGAACATAAGTACCCGCTTCAACTCCACCCAACACCTTGTAGTGGTTTTTGTGAGTTGATAAATTGGGTTAGGAGACAAGATTTTCAACTTGACCCGACTCATGTCATCAATATTCAATAATTTAAAAAACATTTTTTTTAATTTGTTAATTGGATTCTTCTTAGATTTTGAAATTTTTATTATTATTAAAAGATAGAAACTTGGATTTTGAGATTTAGTTTATATTTGTTTTTTTGGTTTATTTTGGTATTTTGAAAATTATTTTTGATGAAGATGGAATATTAGGATCAATCATGTAATTTGCAATTATTTATAGAACAATGAACTTTTTTTTGGGATAAATATAGAACAATGAACTTAAATAATTAAATGAATGAAAGTCTAATCTTTTAGGGTAAATTAAAACAATCTACTTCTAGATTTGGGGAAATGTCAAAACCAATCATATTTTTTATAAACAACATGACATTCCTAAAGGTTTTGATTCGTATTACAAATAACCCTCTATAACCATTTATATCATTTACAATTGAGTCAACATACACATTTTTAAAAAAAAAATTTAAGTGCTGAGTAATAAAGTTTAATTTAATTTAATTTATTTTACTTTTTTTTTTCAACAAAACGACATATATTGTTAAAAGCCTTTTACATAAGGGCACGCACTTTTGTTTTCTGGTCAGTCTCGCCGTAATAAATCTCACACTCTTAAGAATTAGAAACCAATCACAGAGATAGTGTCCGTTTGTTTTTCTGGTATTTTTATTTACTTATTTGTTTATATTTGGATTGGTAGAGGAATTCTATTTTATGGGTTTTGGTGATAAAAAAGGGAATATTTTAATGACCAGTTTGAACAACTTCAGAAACTGCTGCAAGATGAGAACAATCCAGATTTTTTGGTTGAATGTCTATTTTCTTTGAGGATTTTGAGAAGCTCTTGAACAACATGGCCAGAGCTCTGTGAGTATTTTTTATCTACGTGGTTGATTTTGGAAAAGAATTTGTCCATTGATTTATTTTTTGTTTATGGGTAAAATGTCTAAGAAGATAAATTTTGTTCATTGATTTATTTCTGACCATGACAAATATTTTACATGGTTTTCCATGCTTTGCTCACTTGCACTAGAATTTTATTGATTCAGAAACAGAATGTATTATTCCTCACGCTAAGGAATTGTTTTTTAGTTACGAAGGATGTAACATTTTTGTTTCTTAGAATGTAATGAATTCCTTGGCTGATGGATTTGTTGGCCCTCTACCCATGATTGGTTGCCTGAGAGAACGGTACATATCATGGTAAGTTTCTTAGGCCAAAATGGGGTTTTATCTTGTGAGAAATGGGTATTTTGCCATTTTGGCCGTATTTCACAAAAGAAATTATACAAAAAGCTACAATGATCTTGTCACAAGACTCACAACGTCACTAATATATTCAATAAAAACTTATTAGAAAAATAAAATATATTATGAATGAATATGATTAATGCTAACACAATGTACTTCTCACACCCCTCCCCCCAAAAGAAAAAGAAAAAAAACCACAGACATTACTCCCTCTACATGCTAAATAGGATAGTTAGAAAAGGGGGATTTGAACCCTGGACGTTCTAGTTAAAAACACTAAGGTTATGTTTGGTAACAGTTTTTATTTTCTATTTTCAAAAACTTGTTTTTGGAAATATAAATAAAAAACAATTTTCTTGTATTTTTGAAATAAAAAACAAGTTTGGTTAGCTGAAATTAAAAAGATAGTTTTTTGAATAAAAAAATAGAAAATACTAAAATATGTTGTTAATAAGATTTGAACTCTAATACTAACTCATTAAATGAGATAGATTCATTAAATTAAATGCATGTTTTCATTGACTTTCGAAAATTAGAAACTGAAAACAACCTTTTACATGTTTTCAGTTTCTTTCACAAATTGAGTTTTGAGAACAGTTTTTGTTTTCTGTCCATTTTGGGTTGCCAAACAAGTTTTTTAGTCTCAAAAATAGAAAATTGTTTTTGGAAACAGAAAATAAGGAGAAAAAACAGTTACCAAACATACCCTAATATATTTCAATTGAGTTATAAAACTTTTGAGATTAATGCACTTTTTAATACATTCACATTTGCATTCACAAAATATAAGTTATTGCTTTTTTCCGTATTATTTCTTTTCTTTCTCCCTTTACTCGTTTCTTCTCAACCGCCCATTACTGATATCTACATGCATTTATGCGCTGTTGGACAAAATTTTTTCCCCATTAAAAATTATGTTTTGCAGCATCAGTTCAAGGAATTAAAGGATTGTTGAGATTAGAACTAACTCTAGAGATTAGACCACAACAAAAAGAGTCGTATAAGGGATATCAATTGCTATTTTTTATGATGTTTTCATTAGGGTATAACATGGTTTTAAAAACATAATCTGCAGACCGGCCTGTTTAACAGGGAAGTAGACTCACTCCACAAAATAAGTCTATTACATGAAATGTTAATACAACAAAATTAGTATAGTAGTATTAGACATAATATTATATCTACAAATTAAAAGTTGTTGCAATAATAACATAAAAAGTAGTAAATTATTACATTAATAATAATTAGTTGTCATAACTTATAATTTTTAGTTGCAATAGAGGCATTAATACTAAATTGCATTAAGAATTTTTATTTTTTGCGATAACTTAAATTGAAGAAATCGTTATAATAACTTGATACCAATTATTTTGTAATCTATTACAATAGAAATTTCAAAGTGACAGTTTATTGCAATAAATATATCATTGTAATAACTAAATATTAATTATTTTACAATATATTATAATGACAAACATGAAACTGCAACGAATGTATTATTACAATAATCTAATACAAATTATTTTACCATCTATTATAATGAAAAATATGAAACAATTATCTATTATAATGAAGATATTATTGCAATAACCTGACCCAAATTATTTTTGTCAATTATTTTCAATCTATTGCAATAAAATTTGTGAAATAATAGTCTATTGCTACAAGATATTCGAGGTAGTAAATTGTTTATTACAACAGAAAATATATTATTACATCAAAATTGTCAGTAAAATATTTAAAATTTATTGTAATGAAATTTTTTGTAGCACAAACCTATTACCTCAAATTTTATTACAACACTTTGCATAAACTATTACAATGACTCTGATGTTAATGCAATAATTTTTTTCGTTATTATAAATTTTTTTTTTTTTTTTTGGTAGTGATTACCGAGAGACTACTCTTTTAGGGTTTTACTTTGCAAGAATTTCTAATTAATATATATGCAGTCTATGCATTTATGTGACTACATGTATGCAACTCAAAATTTTTTTTTTTTTGAATTAATATTATAAACTTCATTTGTTTTTGGCAAACAGAGAACTACCAACAACATATCAACTTGATTTGTCGATGCAAAACCAACCCCAACAATCTACAATAGTTGAACGTCATGTCCAAAATTTAAAGGATGATATTGAGTAATTTCCACTTTCCTTATTTCTAATTCAAATGGAAAATGAATAGTAAAAAAAAAAAACTAATTTTTCAATTTTATTTTTTCTTTTATTTCTTGTTCATATGAATGTATTTCTGCTAACCTCAAATCATAACAAAGAGTTTAATATAAATTTCTTCTTAATTTGCAGGAATTTAGGAGTAGCTAAATTAAGTTGTCTAACTTTTCCAGATCTAGAAAGCTAGAGATGAAACTCGAAGAAGGAATATCCAATGTCAGAGCAGCCATTGTAAAAAATTAATAAATAAATAAATGTGATATGGAAGGAAAAAGTAAAGAAAATGCTAAAATGAATTCTATGGCACAACATGCCAAGTTGCCAACAACTATAATATCAAAAAACTCCTTGCTAGTATAAAGCTCACCAGTGCCATAACTTTCATATTAAGCGCTTCCTAAAGATATATAAAGTATATTTTCCCAAAAAAAAAAAAAAAAAAAAAATCAAAGAATCAAATTATGGGAGTTGAATCTTAAAAAACTTCTGCAAGCAAAATAGTTCCACATAGAAAAAATATGTAACCAATATATATATAGAATGTAACTTTCATATTAAGCGCTTGCTAAAGATGTATATAGTATATTTTCCCCCCAAAAAAAAAAATCAAAGAGTCAAATTATGGGAGTTGAATCTTAAAAACTTCTGCAAGCAAAATAGTACCACGCAGAAAAAAAAAATGTAACCAAACTATATAAATATATATATAATATAATTTAATATAATAATATCTTGTTCTCTTACTTTTTCAGTGCCAACAGGCAACTACTCAAAGTTTTGGAGAAATTAATTAAGTTGACACAGAATAGGGTAATATGCTTGTGAGGGATTTTACAATTTGCTCTAATACCAATGGACTTGGTCTGTGATTGAATGCTATAAAAGATTTGTGCCCCCTCATCCTTCATCAATTGGTGGTTGGATAGATTGATAAGGCACATGGTTCGACAAATAATATCAGAGCCAAGGTCATAGGTTCGAGTCGTTGGTTTGGAGGATGAACATAAATTTGTGAAATATGCACTTAAACTACAACAACAAAAAGAAAAAAAGGACTAAGAGGTATATTATATATTTACATGTTGAAATAACTGAATATATACTCACCGCATCAAAATAAGTCTATTACATTAAGTGTTAATACAACAAAATTAGTATAGTACTATTAGACATAATATCACATCTACAAATTAAAAGTCGTTGCAATAATAACTTAAAAGTGGTAAATTAATTATTACATTAATAATAATTAGTTGTAATAACTTATAATTTTTAGTTACAATAGAGGTATTAATACTAAATAATTTTGCAATCTATTATAATAGAAATTTCAAAGTAACAGCTTATTGCAACAAATATATCATTGTAATAGCTAAATATCAATTATTTTATAATTTATAGCAATGGCAAATATGAAACTGCAACGAATATATTATTATAATAATCTAATACCAATTATTTTACCATCTATTGTAATGAAAAATATGAAACAATTATTTATCACAATTAAGATATTGTTGCAATAACTTGACCCAAATTATTTTTGTCAATTATTTTCAATCTATTGCAATAAAATTTGTGAAATAATAGCCTATTGCTACAAGATATTCGAGGTAGTAAATTGTTTATTGCAACAATAAATATATTATTACATCAAAATTTTCATTAAAATATTTAAAGTTTATTGCAACAATTTTTTTAGCACAAACCTATTATCTCAAAATTTATTGCAATACTTTGCATAAACTATTGCAATGACTCTAATGTTATTGCAACAATTTTTTTCGTTGTAATAAACATTTTTTATTGTAGTGATAACTGAGAGACTATTCTTTAAGGGTGATAGGCCAAGAATGTATTGATCTCTTGTGATGAATTAATTGATTAATTAGTCAAGTTTATTAATTAATCAAATTAACATGCAAAGCGTGTGGTAGCACAAACAAATCACCAACTAAGTTAAATGCAGCGGAAAATAAATTTGACACAAGTGATTTGTTTATGAATGGGGAAAACCACCGAGGCAAAACCCTACTAGGTAAATTTAAGGTCACCACTCCTGAGAATCCACTATTATCAAAACAAGCGGTTACAAGTAAAGAAATCCCCGTACCTTATACCAATCTACAGTTGAACCCTTACCCCAATACTCAATTGGACTTATTCTGTAGTGACAATCTCTCTTTTTCAATGTACGGCTCCCAGTACGTGACTAACCAATAGATGCGCGGATCTTAGTACGTGACTTGATCACCAACTTGAGAAGAATGTTGGCTGCAAAGTTCTTCAGTTCATCACACGATGAAAATCATGAAGTTGCTTGGTCACAAAACCCTATGGTGTACAAACATAGCAGCTTCCTCAAGAGAAAGAAGAACTAGGGCAAACTAGGTTTCCGGTCACACTTTTCTTCACACTTGTGAAATTGTGTTCTTGTGTAACTTCATCACCTTTTACGGCTCTTAAAATAATCCATATATATGTTTAGAGTTGTGAGAAAAGAAAGCCCAAACATACATTCACGGATTGGATGAAAATCAGCTCTAAAAGACTGAACTTTATAAATCTCGATAAATACCCTATCTGTTGAGCAGTTATCGAGCCTCGGGCTGAAACAGCTCTCTTAAACCTCGATAGATACTAGCTGTCGAGATTTAATGAACAACACTTCTTCACTTGGTTTTTGGACAAACTTGCATGGCTTTAACACTTGAACTTGAAACCTTATTTCTTGAAGCATTAAACACATCCTAGATCTACCAAATTACAAGTAAAGTGCGTTTTGTCAAAGAATTAGCCAATTACATAAAATATTGACATATGTTCCTAACATTGAATCACATATGTCCTAACAAATGGTATTTTTTTTAGTCAAATATGGACCACTTTCTTTTAAAAAAATGGTTATGAAATATATTTTAATTTGGATATTTATATAAGTATAAGAATAAATTATTGGACTTAATTTCTTCTATTTGGCGCATAAGCAGTTGCCTCAATGGCTAGAAGGAAGAGCTCTGATTCACTATCCTATTCCTACCTTATTTATTTAAAACCCTAAGGACGTTTTTGTTTGGAGGTGAAATAGGATGGATGGAAAAATTTGGAGAGAAAATGGGAATGAAAATTTTTTTTGGAGTGTGTTTGATTGGGTAGGAAGGAAGGAAAATAAATGGTGGGGCTTAGATGTTTTCTCCCCGGGCCCACTAAAATGTTTTCTCCCCAAAATGAAGAGAAAACTAATGGCCTGTTTGGATGTTTAAAAAAGGAGGGGGAGTAGAGTAGAGTAGAGGGAGGGAGAGTAATTCAATTACCTTGTTTGGAAGTTTTTTAAGGAAGGAGGGAGAGGGGTTTGGAGGGGTTTCAACTACCTTTAACCCCTCATTTTTAATTCCCCCAAATTGGAGAGATTTAGTGGGAGAGTAGAGTAGATAAATTATTGACCAAATGAATTTCCCAATTTACCCTTTCTAAATTAACAAAATTACAAACTCTCTCACAGAACTTCTTCAAGCATCAACATGATCATCCAAAATATAATCCTAATATTTTCCTCCCAATTTTCTTAGCAACCAAACAAATTATAAACCTCAAATTACACTCATTCTTCAAGCATTAACAGTCAAAAAATTCATCACAATAAAATAACGTAACAAAATTCAAGCCAATCATAACAACACAACATTATTAACATAAAAGACTATTTTTTTAGAATACTATGAATTTTTCAAAACCAACAGAGCTTAGTGGAGATTGAGAAAACGTATGTACTGGAGAAAAGAGTTTGGATTGTATGGATTTTTCAAGTTTGACTTTTTTATTGTGCTCAGCCAATCGAGATCGTATTGGACCATACAAAAAAAAAAAAAAGAAAAAAAAAAAAAAAGAGATCGTATCGGACCAAGTTCTGAATGAATGGGTCCGTGCGTGTTTTCTTTTTCCTTTTTGATGTCTTTTGCTGTAATGGTGGCTGAGGAGTATTTTATATAAAAAATATTAAAAGTAATAATAATAAATCAAAGAAACACTCAAAATTCAATATTTTGTTCATTTTTTCAGTAAACAAACAAACCAAACAATTTTTTCTTATTTTAATTATTATCAATTAAGGATGGTTTTTTTTAGTATAATAAAAAAGCAGAAAAAATATTTAATCATAGACCAATGTTGATTATTTAATTCACATTAGAAAAAAAAAATATTGCATGCTATAGTCATAATTATTTAATCTAACAAATTAATCATAAACCAATGTTGCAAGTCCATTTTCAAATAGGGGTAAATTTGTCTATTTAAATCATTTCCTCTCCTCTCCCTTCTAATTTTTAAAACATCCAAACAAGAGAAATGACTAATTACTCCCTTCCCCCTTACTAATTTTAAAAATATCCAAACAAGGTGGAGGATAACCATTCCCCTCTACTCTCCTCCTCACTACTCTCCTTTCCTCTACTTTCCTCTACTCTTCTTCCTCTCTAAACTTCCAAATAGGCCATAAATGAAGAAAATTGGACTGCTTAATAGACAAAAATGCACATGTCCAGTTCCTTTTTTTCTTTTTTTTTTTGTTTAACTAAACATGATTTTTTTTGGGACATGATTTTTATTTGTTAATAAATTGGGTGATTGCTTTTTTTTTTTTTTGTCACTTTTTTGTTTTAATTGGCCATCATTTTTTAACAAGGGTGTATGAGTAAATTTATACAAACTCACTTTTTTCATCCCTCAACTTTTCCACTCCCAACCAAACAAAAAGGAGAAAAATTAAAATCTTTTTTATCCTCCCACTTTTCCATCATCTCACCATTTTCTATCCTCCTACTTTTCCAACCCTCCAACGAAGTGGACCCTTAGAGATAAAAGATGATATCTCAATCACACCCACATTCTATAATCATAGTTATTCAACTCAAACATTGTGACATTTAATTAGGATGTTGATTGTAGAATATTGAAGTTTAAAGAAAACGCTTTACAAACGTTTCACACTTTCAATCAAAGTCTAGAAATTAGGATCTTTGAAATTACTCCTCTTAGCTAACCAAAGACTTGAAAAAAAAAAAAAAAAAAAATGCTACTTAGGGGTTGTTTGGTAGTGTAACTAGAACAATAGTTTTCAGTGTTTAAACAATATTACACGTATTTTCACACACTTTTTCACCCACACGTATTTTCAAAAAATACAAATAACGTTACTAGAACAGCATTACCAAATGGGCCCTTAGTGTCGTGTATTACCAAAGATATTGGTATATGTGTCAAGATATTAGAAGGACACCTATCCACGACCAATTTAAAGAAAACTTTGTTAAGTTCTTAACATTTCTTTCACTCTCTCTCTATCACACGCATGGGAAAAAATAAAATTACAAATCCTTCTCTCTCTTCAAAACCCCACCAACTCTCTCTCTCTCTCTCTCTCTCTCTCCTTCCTCTGTTCTTCTCTCTTCTCAGATACCCAACCACATCTTTTGTGCCTAGCACAACCCCGCCACATCCAACTCATTCCTCTCCACTGGTCTCACTCCGCCGCTAAAAACGCACATTTGAAAATCACAAACCAACGCAGAGATTAAAAAAAAAAACAAAAACAAAGAGCATGTTCGAGACAACTTACAGAGAGAGCGTTTGGTTTTTGGGAGTGAAATTAGGTGGTGTTGACGAGGTGGATTGGGGTTGCTAGGTAGCGGCCATTGAGCTAACGTGGTTTGGTGGTGGTTGTGAAGGTGGTGGCAATGGAGGGATTTTGGGTTTGTGATTTAGAGATCGAGAGGGAGAGTGGGAGAAAGAGAGAGAGAGCTAGAGGGAGAGATAGAGTTTAAAAGATAAATAGTGTTTGAGCTGGGCGTTTGGGTCTCTGAAGAGTTAGAGAGAGATACAGTGAATAGTGTTTTTGGGTCTCTGAAGAGTTAGAGAGATAGAGTGAAATGAGATAGAGAGATATAGTGTTTTTGGCAAAAATGAAAAGGCGCTAAAAATAAAAAGCCAAAAAAAAACAGAGGGAAGATTTGGGGAGAGGTGGGGAGTTAGAAGGTCTATAGCGGCGCTATAACTAAGAAAACACGCCGCAAAAAGGAGTCCCTATTGCGGTGGTCATACAAATGCCGCTACAACTTGCATATTGCGACGGGTTTTTGGAGCACCACTATATCTAATTTACCGCCGCTAAAACATATATATTGCGGTGGTTTTATGTCCCGCCGCTGTAGGACACCGCAAAAGACTATACCTATAGCAGCGGTCCCAAAAAACGCCGCAATATGCAATATATAGCGGCGGTTTTTGCACCCGTCGCAAAAAAACCACCGCAATAGTACAGATTTCTTGTAGTGATTTATTTTGATTTATTGGTAATATTGTAGGTTCTAATTAGTTCTACTTTAATTTCTTTTATCATCCAATAAGGCCACTATGGATTAGAGTGGCCAAAATTTTCATGCTGGAATAAATTTTTTCTTTTTAATTGTATAGTTTGTTATCTTTTAATTCGTCAACGGTAGCATATATATTTGATATTTCTTAGGTGCTAAGGAAGGGCTCCTCTTCATTTGTTATTGGCCACAATCTATCTATATATATATTAATAGGTAAAGCAGAGAGAAAATCAAATTAAATTTTAAATTGAAGTCTAATTTTGCGCCATGTGTCTCATCTAATTTTTAAATTTGTGTATCAAGTGAATTATTAGGTACAAATATCAAAGACTCTAAATTTAATTAGATTCTAAATTGAATTTTAATTGGAGTTCAATTGTGCGCCTTGTGTCCCATCTAATTTTTTTAATTTTTTTGACAAGTGAATTATTGGATACAAAAACCGAAGTGTCTAGATCCAATTAAATTCTAAATTATATATATATGTGTGTGTGTGTGTGAGAAACTATTACATATTTTAGAAATGTATGGCTTAAAAAAAGTGTAAGCTAATGCCATGTATAATTTAAATATCTTCTAAAAAAAATGTATAATTTGAACTATATAATTGTAATTATTTTTAATTGTATAATAGATGCAAGTTGTATGTTTCATGTTGTAATTCTACTTTGTTTGCTATTGCATTTTGGCCTTATTTGGGGATGGTACAGGACAAGACACTAGTAAATCACCTAATCAATTTCAACTACTTTTGGCCATTCACGTAAAGCCAGATTGAAATTTCTTCCATTTGAAAAACAAAATTAGTTTAACCATCCAACTCATTCCAAATTTCAACCAACAAATACTCTCCACATTATAAAAACAATGCAATTATCATTATTATACTATTATTATATAATTCGTCCTAGTAAGGAGGATATCATTATTACCGCATACTCTTGGTGTGATGGTCACTCCACAAGGATAAGTGTTTGTGGGGTGTATAGGTCAAAGATCGGAGTTTAAGTTTTTAGGAGAGAGCTTCACACACATATACACTTACATTATGTTAGAATAACATTTCTATCTTGTATATAAAAAAAAGATATCATTATTATATTATTATTGTTTTTTTTTTAAGTGTATTTTACTAAAATTTCTATCTCGAATTTGAGTGGGTAAAAGATTTGTTTTGAGTTATTGATAACATTATAGGTTCTAATGAGCTCAACTCTAAATTCTATTATCATCCGATAAGGCCACTGTGGATTAGAGTGGACAAAAGTTTCATGCTGGAATAATTTTTTTCTTTATAATAATTGTATAGTTTGTTATCTTTTAATCAGTCAACGGTAGCATATATTTTTAATATTTTTTTAAATATTTCTTAGGTAATATGGAAGGGCTCCTCTTCATTTGTTATTGGCCACAATGCAAAAACATTTGAAAATTTCTGTTCTTTTCATTCTTTTAATGAGCGGGTAAGAGATTTGTTTCGATTTATTGGTAATATTATAGGTTCTAATTAGTTCAACTCGAAATTCGATTATCATCCAATAAGGCCGGTGTAGATTAGAATGGCCAAAATTTTCATGCTGGAATAATATTTTCTTTTTAATTGCAAAGTTTGTTATCTTTTAATCAGTCAACAGAAGCATATATTATATATATTTGATACTCAGCTAATAAGGAAGGGCTCCTCTTCAGTTTAGCCCTTGCCCAAAAAATTATACATGCATGCATACATACATATATATATATATATATATATATAAAAATATTTATATAATATGGGTGAAACTGAAACAAGAGTAGGCCGGCCGTCCACGTTGATTACAACATTAGTTAAAATGAGTCAAGGACTAATTAAAATTAAGGCAAAAAAAAAAAAAATTGCATTCGATAAGCTAAACGAATTGCTCTTTCCTTCTCAAAAAAAGAAAAAAAGAAAAAAAAGATGAATTGTTATTTTAGTCTAACAAATTTAAATGTTGTTGTTTTAGTCCATTGAATTTGACAATAGTCACAGCACTATCATTCCATTCATCTCGTAAATACTTAAAATCATTTTTAAATATTATAAGTGTGAAAAAAAATTTAAGAGAATAAATTAATATATTTTTCAAAAAGCAATATATAAAAGATTAAAATAATAGTGTTGTCAAAGGTTTTTTTTTTTTTTTTTTATTTATTTTTTTTAAAGGATAGTGTTGTCAAAGTTAATAAACTAAAAAAACTAAATATATCTTATCAAAAAAAAAAAAAAAAAAAACTAAATATAAACTTAATGGACGAAAAATGACAATTCATTAAATTTATTAAATGAAAAATCCGGTCACAACATCATGAGAAGTCATGAGACCTATAGGATGTAAATTGTATTTTTTTTTTCCTAACACCGTGCTTATATATCATGCCGAGAAAGCATGATAGCTAGTACTCTTGTTTGTTTGTAATAGTACTTTTACTCAAATAAAAAAATTAGTTGGTAATTTAAATTTGAAACTTTTAGTAGAAGTTTTGTATAAATCTTTGTGAAGAACACAACAACTCATCATCTCAATGAATCCAATCCAACCCAACACTCAAATATTTTTTGTTTTGTACTGGGGGAGGTGGCTTTCAGGCTTCCTTGCATGCCCTACCGGTCCTTAATTAGAACAAAAGTCAGAATATTATTATTTTAGTCCTATACAAATTGTGAGAGGGAGAGCATCACACGCTATGGCCTTTAAATTCAAGTCAGCTACACATTTATCATATATCTCTCTCTCTTTCTTAACCTATAAGCGATTCTCCTTCATCGGCAAAGCAGAAACGGTGAGCCATCTCTTCTTTGTTTTCTTTCTTTATTTCTCTTTAGAAAATAAAGTCGTGTGTTAATCAGAGATGGGCCATTTTGTTTCTGTTTCTAATTTTTGTCAACTTCTCAGATCATCGTAGCTCTTATTCTTATATACCTCTGAGATTTTCAGTTTCCAATCTATATGTATTACTTTGTGTTTTCGTGTTTTGATTGTGATTTTTGATGGTGTTAAACTGTTGATCAGAGCACTTAGGCCACTTTCATACTTTAACAGTATGAAATTAAAGAGATATAATAGAGTGGTGCAACTCGGTTGCTTATTTTTTGAGTGCATGAATGGGATTTTAGTTGCATAGTTCTGAGTGTGGAATTTGATTAATAGAGAAAAGAAATAGCTTTAAATGAGTGCAGAGGTGGCTTAATGCGTTTAGGGCTTAAGGCGAAAATTGATTATTTTGTTTTAAATGCAAAATTACTATTAATTAACATGAATTACGTAAAATTCTTTCTTTTTTTAGAAATTTTATAGACACACAAAATTTGACAAACTTTTCACACTTGTTAATGTGGCAGATTGATAGTGGTAAATAAAAAAGTGGTATTAATGGTAGATCTAGATGAAAAGTAATATAAGTTTGCTAACTCAACTTTTATTATTATTTTATTTTTTAGAAGTGCAACATTCACAATATTTTTCACAACAAATCTTAAGTTTTAAGTTGCTTCTTGTTTTCTAATTGAAAACACCATAATTATTTTTTTTTTTGGTCATCAATAACAGGCTGTAACAACCTGCTACTTAACATTTGTTGTAAAAGTGTTGTGAAAAATATTGTGAACTTAGCATTTTTCTCACTTTTTTGTTTGTTTTGCATTTGATAAAAAAAAAATTTATTTTATTTATTGATTATAAATAACCCTATTAGTTAGAATTTGGGGGCCCTTTTTTTACTTGATACCTTAGGTGACCGCATCTATTGCTCTACCATTCAGCCGGCCTTGAATGAGTGGCAGGTTGTCCATACACGGCCCCTTACACAGCACACGACGAGTCCTAATTAAAAATTTTGGTATAATTAAAAATAATATTTGATGATTTTTTAGCTCTAAAATATGTTTGTAGTACTAAGATTCGGTACCTATCACCAGTGATCTTGAATATTTGTTGAATGGCTTTTGTTAACGGGTGCTGTACAGCACCCGTTAAGTTTTACTTTACTGTGCATGTTATTACTGAAATAGCCCTGCTTTAATGGGAACATCAAAAAAACGTCAACATCTGAATGATGTGCGTCAGGCGGCATTGGAAACATAAAGTTTTGCATTATTTTACTTGAATACCCTCTTAACCATTTTTACCATCTTCATATTTATAGCATTTTCTCCTTCTGATCTCAGATCTCCTCCCATCCTATGGCTTCATGTTTTTTTTTTTTTTTTTGATTGATCCTATGGCTTCATGTTTATTCTTATCTTTTAATTCTTTAAAAAATATATATATATATTTCATTTCTTTCCTTCTTCACAGCTACAGATCTGGGTGGGACATTTTTTTTTTTTTCGTTTCTTTCCTTCTGGTGGGATCCAGGGACCCAAAATTTCCCCAAACAAATCTCCAGTTTCTTTTTTCGTCCTATTTCTAATCCCTTTTCCCTTGTGTTCATAGAGAACCACACCAGTTACCCACTCACATTCGCCATAGTGGCTCATCCATGGAATTCAATTTACGGTGGAGTTTCGGTAGTCGAGATCAGGACGAGGTTGATATGCTTGCGGAGAGCTTCGTTTCGGCCTAGTCAGACTCGCTGGAGCTGACCACTTAGTAGGCATTTCGCCGGGTCCAGTTTTATACCGTCTATTTCCTCTCTCATTCACACCCAAAAAGTTTTTAATTTCAGATCAAATCGTTCTTATTTTGTAAAAGAGTGTGATTTTGTTGTTTTTTGAGAGTACTGAAATTGTTATTTGTTTTGGTTTGAAATTTTTTCTTTTGGGGACAAAAGAGATGGCTAAACTGGTTTGGAGCGTAAAAGGTGAGGAGAGTTAAAAAGATGAAGAAGGGTATTTTTGTCTTATAAATAAAAAATTTAATGGCTTCTCTCTTCTCAATAAAAGTCTTCACGTGTAAAAAAATTATTATTAAATTCTACTTCTTAACGGGTGCCGCACAGCACCCATTAACAGGACCCTTGTTGAATATATATTACATATATATAATGTGCAGTGCAAAGTCGTGTTTGTGCTATTTCTGGAATTAACCAATTAATTAAGTATATGAGTATCAGTGCAGTTACCTCATGCGTATGTATATATAATTTATGCTTGGTTTGACACGTGACATGCGTGGATATATAAGAGTTAAAGCTTATTTGATTTCTTCTCTTACAGTTGAATCGGTCACATTCAATAGGACCCAGAGACATGTCGAAGTATATGACTCTCCTCCTTCCTTCCGTTTTATTAATTATGACTACGAGCCTCTCCTTCACCTATGGTGATGTCATTTCTGTAATACCAAGCAACGCCACTTATTCTCCTACTTTCGCCTGGGGCTACGTTTTCATTATCGACCACCCATTTAGGCAGCAAAATCAACAGCTTGAGCATTGGACCGGAGAGTCTGACTTTTTCGTCCGGTATGGAAACCGAACCCTCCATCATTTTAATCACTGGGTAAGAATCAATCAACTACACTGATTATACTGTCATTCTTGACTATCATTAAGTAATATTATTTGACTTACCAAATTGTCTTTTTCATGAATTGATTTGTTGGATTGGATTTATAAAATGGAAAACCTTGAATTTTTTTGGATAAGTAATTCAATAAGTAAAATTTTCAATAAGTAATTCATTCTAACCCACACTATTAATAGTTGTAAAATTATTTATTTAAAATCTACTTATTTATCTTTGAATTTAGAGATTTAGTGTCAATTTGTTATTTTGATTTATTTTAATATTTTTAATTTAATTTTGATAGAGTTAGAATATATATTATATTTATTTTTGTAAATTTCATCAATTATCTAAAAATAAGTTTAATTAGTTGAATAAAAACTCATTTCTTTTGTTGAGTATTTTTTTTTATTACACTTTTAACAAAATTACCTCAACTCATCCTAACTTGGTATTTATGAGTTGTTTTCTAGGATTAATAGGGATCGAGTTTATTAGGGATTTTTCAATTCTAAGGAATCAAATTGGGTTGAAAAATATCCTAAATCTAATCCAACCAAACTTATGCATGCTCTAATATTAACATTCTTTGTTTTTTTACAAAAAAAAAAAAAAAAAAAAAAGTGTTACGCTCCTTCTTATAAATAATAGTACTGGTTACTTTTATTGAATAAAAAAAAAATTAATGGTTTTATAAAATGTGTTCAGAACGGTGATAAACTCTCATTCATAAAAGAGGTGGGAGTGAGAGAGATCTCAGAGTTTGATGGCAAATTCGTTGCGAACATCCCAATAATTACAGAAGCAGCAGCTGAAGTTTCAACAATGAAAAATGGGTTGAAGTTGAAATGGCCATTTAGCCCATCCAGTGGTTTATGTCGATCATGTGAGAACTCTGGGGGAACATGCACAACTGATCGTTCTAATAATTTCGCTTGCCATTGTCATGGAGTACTGCGTCCATATAATTGTCATAATTAGCATCTTGCTTGGAGATTATTAGAGGCTAATAGTAATGGTATCTACTTCTGCACCTGCAAGTAATAATAAGATTCTTTTCAAACATTTCTTTCAGCTAGAATAAAGTCTCAATATTTGTTGGGAATAGTAGTATTGTGATGTATATATATAGCAGGTTTTTCCTATTTTCAGGATCAGTGATATGGGTTGTGTACTCTTCAAGGTTTTGCAGGTTGTTTTATGGTTGTGTTATGTACAATTTAAAGCCTTTTAATTATTGAATGGTTGCTATTTCTTATATATCTGTTAATAACAAATTATGAAAAGTTCGGTTCAAGTATTTCTTCACACTATTTTATTAGGATTGAGAAACCAAAGAAGATAATCAGTCAAAGATACATTCACAAAAAACATTGTCAATGACCTAGAAAAATCAATAGATAACAAATTTAAAGAAGAAACTTTTCAAAATCATTGCAAGCTATTACCAAAACACATTTAATCCAAATAAGACTCATTTGTGAATTACTCAATACACTATATGCAAATTACACAATAATCAACTACGTACTAACTTCTAACCTGCACAATTTAATTTGAAAAGGTAAGGAGACCAAATATATATAAATATATATATATTTGGTTAAAAAATAATTATTAATACAAAAAAATTCTAATCCAAAATAAGATTTACATGCATGATTACATCTAAGGTTAACCATCATCAAAAGTAGATTGTAAATGGGCGATAATTAGTCCATTAGAAAATTAAAAGCTTACTCAAATGTCACAAAAAGTCTACAAATTTAGATGACAAAAAATATAATAATTGATCCCATATTAACTAAATAATAAAATAGAAAAAGTTGAATCGCTTTTTTATTATTATAAATATTAGTTTTTAAAGGTGTGCTCACTTGGAATAGGGGAAAAGTACAAATCCAAACTAAAAAGAATCTAACACCAACTTTGAAAATTTGTCCAAAAACTCAAGGTAGAGATTGAGACATCAGACATGGCTTCAACTTCTACACGATATGGTCTAAGTACTATGAACTCATTGTCGTGATCTGTTTGGATCATTGTCGTGATCTTTTTTTAAAATTTTATTTCAACGTCAATGATCTTGCACATAATTGTTTATATATATACACACACACTATTCACGAATTTTAAGATTCTCTTAATTCTTATTATATTTCATTTTTGCATATTGTTTCATGGACTTTTTTTTGTTAAAGCAACTTATAAAATTTATTTTTTAATATTGGTTGTGGTTCTGCTACCGTGAAAATAATAATATAAAAGATTTTAAACAAGATTTTGGGATTCTAAGGCTAACTGCATAACTCAGAGGGATTTTAACTACTCATGTCATCCTGATGGGTTCATATATTTATAGCTTTTACTGTTGACTTGGTGTGATCATCTTGTTGATTAATGAATTTAATTTTAGTTTGAGAGGAAAAAAAAAAAAAAAAAAAAAAGCAAAGACAAGAATAGAATAAAAGAATAGGAAAGCATGTAACTGCAATTCTCACATGAATATTTCACTTCTTGTCCTTTTTTTCTTATTCAATAACAGCTTGGTATTAAAAGATGTTTTTATTTAGCAAATTTTGTTCTTCGCTTTGCTTGGTCCACCTCTCTTGACCCAGAACTGTTAGTTATAACAGCCTACACTTATCAATCTATGATTCTCTATATATAATATAAAACCTAAACATTGTTGACTTTTTTTGTTAAAATCCATATTGCTGCACGATGTTGCAACAACATCACTTAGATCTGTGAGGAGTTGAGATCGATGTTTCAAAATATGGAAGGGGCATACAATATATTCATTTCAAGGTTAAGATTTTATTTCTTGTTTTTCATTGTATAGTCTTATTATTTTAAAGGATATAATATTGAATACATTTCTAAATTTGTAAGATTTCATTTGAAATATAAAATTTATTAATCAATAAAGATGATCATATTAGCCTCTTTAGCCAAAAGTCTTATAATTTAATTGATTGACACCTCTCAATGTTTTTATAACATCTAGGTTCAACTATTTTTTGCCTTAAAAAAAAGACTCAACTATTAAATTATCCAAAAAAAAGAGGAGAAAAAACAAAGCATTTTCAAGTAAGATATATTTGTTGTGCAGTCTATTAAAGGTAGACCCACTTTTTAGTTTAGAAAAAAGAAAAAGAAAGAAAAAGAAAGAAGAGGTAGTAGTTTGTACATTTCTAGGTCTATTTGATCATTTCCTTAGCCTTCAAGTTACTTTTCATATGTTTCTTCTATGAAAAGAAAAAAAAAAAAAAAAAAAAAAGAAGAAGTTATTTTTCATATGAATCTAAAACAAAGTTGATTTTCCAATTAGAGTAATATTACAGTCACAAACTATTTGATGTAGCCAGTTTTTTATTGGTTTTTATCTAGGCCTACCATTAACATCACTTTTTCTTTTACCAATAATCACTCACTACATCAGCAGTTTGTAAAAAAATTTTGTAAAAATTTTTGTATCTCTAGCATTACTCTTCCTATTATTATTATTATTATTATTATTTAAACAAAAAGTCAATTTGTATCTGTATTGAATGAAATGTCGTTTGTTATCTATATGTCAATTTGATCGGTTAGAGTTAAACACTAAAAATATTAAGAATAAAGGATAGAGTTGAACTTATTTGGTGGTATTAGATTTGTAAGTATGATGTTCTTTCTAGATTAATTGTGATACTATAGATTAATTGTATCTCTAGCATTATTCTAGCAATAATAAGTTAGTTGCTCTTTCATGCAACAGAAGTCAACTATAGAAAAATTCTTATTTTATTTTGATTTTGTTTCCATTTCAAAGGTTGTGGTGGAATATTCATTTATTTATTTCATGATTTCATAATTATATCCTAGAATAGTTTAATAACTTTAATGACCTAGAGGTAAAATACTTCTTGCTTTTTGTTTTTTATGTTTTGTCTTTATTATTATTATTATTATTTTTTTATAAGGTTTGATAAAGCTAGCATTCTTGAAAATTCTTAGCTTTTTTTTATATAATAATATTTTGTCTAACTATGCCAATTGTCTGTTCTTCTGGAAAGATCAGACAGAAAGGAATCGCAACCACCTTCATCTCTCGGGAAGTTCTACCAAACACTGAATATGAAATGTTAATTGCAGTAAAAAATAAATATAAAATAATTTGAATACGATAGTTTGGTAAAATTACTTCGCAAAATAACTCCAACCCCAGCCATCCTAGGATTACCTAATAAACTGCAGTCTTTTGAGTTAGGTTGTTGTCCCTTCTGTTATGAAGTTGTTATTAGGGGTGAGGCTGTTTTGTCTTTGTAGTGTGCTACAATAAAATTTTCCTTTTCATTAAAAAAAATAAATAAATAAAAGAAAAAAAGGGAAGAAAATATACCAACTTTTATTCTTTTTCATAGATTTTTCATCTATTATAAAGAATTATCAAAAACCACTGGACTTTCAACAATGAAAAATGGTTGAAGTAGAAATGGCCATCTGACCCATCCAGATCTAGTGGTTTATGTCGATCATGTGAGAGCTCTAGAGGAACATGCACAAGTAATATTGCATTTTGCATCATAAGATCAAACATTCCTTTCAAGAGTTGTGATGTTTAGCAGGTTTTTCTTATTTTCAGGAGTAATATCAGATATGTACTCTTCAATGTTTGTTCATAGGTTGTATTTTGGTTGTGTTGTGTACAATCTGAAGCTTTTTAATTATTGAGTGTGTTAGGTTCTAAAGTTTAGAACAATTGGTAAACCGTGAATACAAACTTGTCTAAGCATAGATCTTAGAGTCTATAGGATTTATTAGACATTGCTCAAGGTGTTACAAGTCAAAACACAAGAACATTCAAGCTGCAAAAAGAAAAATTCAAATTCTGAAGAGTTCAACCGATCGAGACTGAGCTTCAAACGATCAAAGATGCGATTCTGTAGAATTTTAAGTTCGGCCCATTAGCCTAAATTTGTCCGTTTGAATCCTAAATCGTGATCTGCTTGCTACAATATTTAAAGGACATTATAAGCTAACCCTAGCTACAGTTTTTAGAGAGAGAAGAGTGCTTCTTGTGTCTCCTATTGTAGATCTAAGATTTTTGAACCCAGAGCTCTCTCTTAAATCTTCTACTGGTAATATTCCTTGAAGAAACTCAATATCTAGTGTTGTAGAAGTTGTTGCATACAAGATCAACAATTGTTGATGATCAAAGTCGTAAACATGGGTGTTTGTGCACAGCAAATTCAGATAAAAGAGTCCGTGGATTCAGAGCTACACGTGGTCGAGTGAGTAAGTACTACGAGAGGTAGATTTAGATTTAGGAAAAAATCTATTGTAAACTTCTATTCTATCACAGTGAATTTGTTTATCTTGAGGATAGTTAGGTTAAATTCTCCCCAAGTTTTTTTACCTTGAAACTGTTAGTTTCATTGGTTTTCCTGGGTCATCATATTACTGTCTTCTTTACTTTTTCGCACTAAGTAATATGATTGCATGAGTTTAACCTAAATCTGAAAAATCAACCCAAGCAACTACTTGATTAATTAATTAGATTAAACGAATCTAAGTATACAGGGGTCTAAACAAACAAATAGAATAGTTGGCTATTTCTTATATAGAGTCAAACTTTATGCCCTGCAAGATATTGCATGCATGTAACAATGCTATTCAGCTCTATATTTTCCTACAAGGCAGTTTTTTTTTTTTTTTTTTAATTTATATTATTTAATTATTTTTTACTTCAAGGCACGGGAGAAATTGAGAAAAGACATTGTTTTGTCATTTACGAGTAATGTCTAATGCCTTATGACGTTAAGTATACACATCCTTTACCCCGTTTTGCCCAAACTTTTAGTCTCATGTAAATTATTCTATCATAACAATCACAAACAATAACAATAAATAGAATCCATCACAAACTTATAAAAAATAAAAAATAAAAGAGAGAAAACTTTGTATTTGTTGGATGATTTTGCACTTGTGGCTAGCGGCAAGTTCATCGAGGTTGACAGTCTTTTTGATATTGCTCTACATGTTGCGGATGAGCTTGAATAGCACATCAGATTGTAAGAGAGTGCGAGTGACCTTGTTAAGGCATTCGTTGATAACATTCTTGTCGATTATCGTTGCAATGCTTATTTGTTGAAGAGCATGTGATATGCTCGTACCTAACTGTGCCAACACCATCTTCAGTGCCTTTGAGAATCTCTGCAAATACTGATTGGAGTGAAAAAATGGAAATTAGGGCTAAGGTTAGGGTTTTATTTTTTGGGGATCAAAAACAAAGAATTGAGAAACGAATTTTAACTTTCAGGTAGAGATGGTTATATCTAATAATGTTTTTTTTTTTTCAAGTTTTGTATTTATATTAAAAAAAATGATTTGGGAAACTATACCTTTTTTAAACAAAAATATTATGTAAGAAAAAAATTATAAAAATTATGGAAATAAGCATATAATAATTTGTGAGTCATTTGAAAGTCTAAATCAACTATATACTAATACAATCGAGTCACTTGATATTAAAATACAAAACAATGGTAGATGATTGAAATAATTAGAATAAATATTAAATATTATTTTAATTTTTGGTAATAGAATTTTAACTTTCTTGAAATTTAGATAATAGAATTTTATGGAAATTAAAATATCCTAACAATTAATATAATAAGATTAATAGAATTTTTTAGTTGAAGTATAATTTTTAGTTTCTTGAAATATAGGTGACCAAATTTTAGCTAAATTGAACCTCGTAATAATTAATAATATAAATTAATTTTAATCAAAAATAATGGAGCCACTTTTCACGATGGGGGGATAAGTATTTTTTTTTTTTTAAAGAAAAGAAAATAACTACTTGATGCAACCACTATTTCTAGAGCTCAAATTATATCTATATATATATTATATAATGATTTACAAAATAGTCTTCTCTTCAAACTCATCTTTATATGTACACTCTGTTTCTTTCAACATTAATATTTTTTAAAAAAATGAGTCATTTTTAAAAAAGTATTTTCTAAAAAACTATTACATTTTCTTATGTTTAGTAGTAACCTTAAATGAGTTGGAAAATGATCTTCTAACTTTCCTTATTTAGCTTGCACTGAGATAGAGTTGTTTTCCAAAAAAAATTTAGAAAGAAAGCAATTTCTACAAAATAAGTCATGTTATGTTGACCAAATATAATTTCCATTTAACTCATTTTTTATGTTACCAAATACTAAAAAATGCAAAAAAAAAAAAAAAAAAAAAAAAAATCTTTACACAAAATTTTTCAACTAAACAAACGAAACAAGTCTCACATATTTTATGCTAGCATTAATTAATATGGCATGATTTTCATGTTTTAGTCAAATTTTCTTTAAAATAGTGAAACTTTTTTTTTTTTTCAAAAGCGAGTATTATCATACTCAAATTAATGTAGAACTCTTATTTTGGAGTTTTGGAGAGACAAGTTGAAAAAAAAGCTTATTTCATTGCTATTTTAGAGGACGTTTGGATACGCATTGCGTTTCCTGCGTTTTCACTTTTTTTTTTTTTTTTTTTTTTTTTTTTCTTTCAGCGCTCATTTCAGGGGACAGCGGCTACTGTTCATGCACTGTGCATGAACAGTAGCCGCAACTTTTGACTTTTTCCATGGTGAACAGTGCATCTTTCACTGTTCATGGACCCACAAATTCCACTTTTCAGCAACTTTTTCATTAAAAATGGGTCCCACGGCACTACTCACACATTTAAAAATTCTTTTGCTACAGTGTTTTCAGTTTTCAGTTTTCAATTTCAGCAAAATAAGTTCTATCCAAACGGACCCTTAGTAACTAATTTTATAACACATATTAGTATTTGATAAAAAAGGCCCAATTTAAAGAAGTTGTTTGACATGGATTGCGTTTTGTTAGAATTGGTTTGTATTGGACCAGGGTTGGTCTAGTTTTGAATTAGTTTTGTGTTTGGGGTAGAATTTAAGGTGCTGGGCCATGGGCTTGGATGATAAAACTTTTTTCTTAGTTTTTTAATTTTAATAGAAAAGATAACTTTTATATTTTCATTTTTTATATTTTTAATTTTAATAGTAAAAATAACGTTTTTTTTTAGCTGTAGTTAGGGTTTGAGATGGATCTCAGAATCTCTTTTATAGTTTCATTGCTAATGTAATTTCTAAATTTATAATGTGCCCCACTATTTCTATAAATTCTACATTCCTTTTTCTTTTTTGCCCGTAAAGTTCTCAAAGTATATCATCTACGTACGGCTACGGATGTCAATGGTCTGTTTACTGGAACATCATTGCTAATGCTGGACACGTTTGAAAATTTCCGTTCATTCTATTCTTTCAATGTCCGAGTACAAGTTTTGTTTTGATTTGTTCCTAACGCTGTGGGTTTCCAAACCAATTAGCTCAATTATAGAATTTGTTGTCTTCAATAAAGAAGTTGAGTTCAAATCTCATCAACACTAAAGATATTATGGCATGATGTTAAAGAGCAACTGCCATTAAATTAAGAGAAATGTTTTGCTTTCCTAAAAAAAAAAAAAAAAAAAAAAAAAGAAAGAAGAAGAAGAGAGAAATGTTTTGCTGCAAACTATTGAGGTCCATTTTTTACAAAAGGCCCAATAGCAGAAGAAGCCCAATAGTAGGAAAAGATTAGCAGAAGAAGCCCAATAATAGGAAAAGATGAAAATGAAAGGAAGTAGAAAGAAGTAATAAGCCTAATGGGCCAACATAGCAGGGATGACAGCTTGCAGACCCATGAGATAATAAGAGATAAAAATAAAGTAAATGAGTCAAGAAAGCCCAAGGATAGAGGTAATAAACTATATTATTATATCAAATGAGATTCTAGCATAAAAATAAAATAAAAATAAAAATAAAATGAGACTTCACCATATTGTAGAAATTTTTGTAAATTAAAAAAAAAAAAAAGATATAAATTGTTTTGTTCTTATCTTCTTCTGCTCATATAATTTCTAAGTTGATAAATAACATTAGAATTTTTGTTCATATCAATTTCTTTAACGTGGAGTGTATATATATCAAATATTTCATAATGAATACCTATCATATGGTTTTTTTTTTTCTCTATTCTTTTCTTTTTCTACCTACAACCTTGCAGTATGTATTTGTTTACTCTAATTTTTTTCCCATTAATTGAATAGGTTTTGTGTATTTTTTGTCTTTTGTTTAACCTAATTTGCTAAAGTTTTATCCAATTTATATGATCGTGGTTTGAGAATCAATCATAAATATGCTTAGACATGATTTTTTAAATTATTTTGTGTTTTATAACACGAGTTCCAATGGTGATATGTTGCTTTCATCCTCTCAATTTTGATTTAGAGAACAATTTTCTTTTTAGCTTATTATTAAGCATGTCTTGATATAAATTTAATGAAAAATTTTTCATAACAATTTGATTTTTTTTTTTTTTTTATTGAAATCGCATTGGCTAACTATTAGAGTTATACACTTTGACCTATAAAAGAAGGCAGTTTGTCCATTTAGTCTTTATATATATATATATATATATATATATATATATATATATATATATATTATCAATCGTTAAATATGGTTTGATATGATTTTTATCAATCATTAAATTTTCTAATAAAGAACAATGACAAACAAGAATAAGGATACACTAAAAATATAGCATACAAAGAAGTATTCAACAATCTCCCAAAGATACAAAATTCTCATTAGAGCACAATTGGTATGTTACAATATAATTTTTTTATATATAGGTATTATCTTCTTTTTTTTTTTTTTTTGAGTCCTACAAACACATTTTTGGTCACTAGAAGCATTCTTAGTAGATTAATATACTATGAAAATACATTAGATCCATTGATATCTCTATATATTAAGAAAATTTTGAAACCACTTTTATGGAAAATAGAAAAAATTGTCAAAAAATCAGTTACATTTTTTAAGAATTTTCCCATAAAAACTTTCTAAAATGTTCACTAAATCAAAATAGACATAAATAGAAGTAAATGTTAATAAGAGGTTATTTTTTGTATAAATCAAAATCTCAAATGGAAAATGGTAGAATGTCGTTTATGAAAATTAGCCTCATCGCACATGCTCCACACGTGCATGAGGCTTTTTTTTGGATTTAGTGTCATAATTTTATATTCAACTCAATTTGAGGTTTAAGTGTATATTTGATTATATTTCTCAAATGTATAAATATGATCAAACGTATAATATGATCAAATATACACTTAAACCTCAAATTGAGATGAATAGAAAATTATGACACTAAACCAAAAAAAAAAAAAAAAAGCCTCATGCATGCTCTCCGTGTGTCCAATGAGGCTAGTAATAATTATTTATTTCATTATTGTTTATTTGATAAAATATATATTCTATAAATTTATGATAAACCCATGCAACACATATGCCTTTAACTCAAGGGAGTTAATTCCATACCATACCAGCCGGTACAGTCGGAATTTTTTGTACTAGTGACTAAGTCGGTATAGAAATGGGTATGTTTCGTTCCGGTTAAAATGCCAGCTTGTACCGGGTCATTTTAACCATACCGAGGTATATATCGAATTTTGGCTGAAATATTAGTACCAGACTGATATAGAAAAAAACTCAAGTTTCAGATCTAAAACTATTAGTGACTTATTGGTTTGTTGTGCTTATGTCACCACCTTTATCATTAGAACATTTCCGGCATGTTCCTCTACTTTTTCTTCTTTCTTCGTTCACCCAGAGTGTGTTTGGCATGAGTTTATAAGCTCAGTTTTAAGCTTTTATGTACAGTTTTTTAAAACCTCACTTTTTCTCGTCTTTTCTCTCATTTTCTATTTTTTTTTCCAAGGTACAAGTATATTTTAGCACACTTTCAACAAAAATTTTTCAATTTCAATTAAATAAATTATTTCCAAACATACCCTAGTGCTCCTTATTTCATAGTATTTCTTATGTTTCTTTTTCAATTTGCCTCTTCAATTTCTTTTTGTCATTTAGCTTTTTTCGTTTTATGTGCTTCAGCCACAACCACACACATGAAGGTCATTCCAATTTCAAACATTCTTTTTTTTTTTTTTCTTTTTTTTTTTTTTTTTTTTTACTTTTTCATTTATGCTTTTTTTTTTAATGATACCACATGCCACATTTAAAAAATAAAACAACTGACCATTATCTAAATATATATGTCTATTATATAATTTATTAATGAATTATACTTTAATTAGAGATTAGGATATTAAAAGATATGGGATTATAATCTTAAATATTTTTTTAACAAAGATTATAAAAAAAGGAAAAAAATTTGACAAAGTTCATAGGCTTTGGTTTATGAACATATAAATAAACAACTACATATATTTAATCTAATATATTGGTTAATGTACTTAAGCTAATATGTAGGGTTATAAAATATGTGAATTTTAAATGTTTTGTTGATAAACATAAAAATTAATGAATTCATACTTACAAAAATAATACAAATATATATTTATGTATAAAAATATATAAATAGTGGTAATCCCGAAACGATACAACAGTATCAACCGGTATCAAAATATTTCATTCCTCTAGCCGAACCGAAATAGCCTCTGGTATGAAATTGACTCCCTTGTTTTAACTAGTGTGTGTGTGTGTCTATATATATATATATATATATATATATATATATATAGAGAGAGAGAGAGAGAGAGAGAGAGAGAGAGAGCTCACCTGATTCAATAATCTACATGATGATGGTAGATCCAACAACGTGCAGTCTATTGCATCCACACTTCTTATAGACTGTAGAAGCCTTGGAATTTCTTGAAACTTCTTGCAATTGTACATGTAAAGTCTCCATAATCTAGCAAATCTACTAATGCTTCTCAAGAGAGGGAGAGAGCTCACCTGATTTAATAATCTACATGATGATGGTAGATCCAACGACGTGCAGTCATTGCATCCACACTTCTTATAGATTATGGAAGCCTTGGAATTTCTTGAAGATTCTTGCAATTGTACATGTAAAGTTTTCGTAATCTAGCAAATATACTAATGCTTCTCGGTATTGTAACAATATTAAAGCCTTTTAGATCTAGATACATCAATAAGGGGAAGGAATTGGGCTTCATCAAAATATGTGATTCAATTATAATTTTGTCACAATTCGTGACTACCGATAAGCTAACAAAAAAATCCCCAAGGTTTTGCCAATCATGTAAGGTTATGTTAATAAGCAATAATAATTAGAATTCACTTAACAACAATAATTAATTTTAGTAGAAATAATTAATAACTTTATTATGAAAAAATTTAACATATGCCCTAAGAGCATTGGTTTGGAAAATATTTTTCAAAACTTTTTAAGAGGAAAAAAAAAAAGCTAATATTTTCACGTTTTTTATATTTTCTATAAAGTTGTATTAAAACTTTTCTAAAATGGTACATAACAAATGTTCTAATAGCACTCATTAACCGAACTAATTTATTATCTATACTACTATTTAAGGGGTTTCCAAGCCATTTAAGCCATGAACTCTAAATAAAACTCCTAAATTTTAATCATCATCGTTAGTTATTATAATCATCATCATTTCTATTTTTGTTAATATTATTATTGTTATTATAACAATAACAATAACAATAACAATAAAAATAACAATAACTAGATAAAAATTCTATATATGTAATACAATTAAATTACACATCCTTGTTAAACAAATTTGATGTAATTGTTTTTCAAAAAAAAAATTTGAATAGCTCATCATGCAAATTTTCCATATTTTGATTTATTATTTTTGGTTTAGTAATAATTTTACCTTTTTTTTTATTAAAATGTTTTTTTTGTGAATATTATTGATATCCCACCTCAATGGATTTTTTTTTCTTACTTTTTGTACAACCTCAATTTTTTCCATATTTTGATTTATTATTTTTGGTTTAGTAATAATTTTACCTTTTTTTATTAAAATGTTTTTTTGTGAATATTATTGATATCCCACCTCAATGGATTTTTTTTTTCTTACTTTTTGTACAACCTCAATGTTTTACTATACATATTCGCTATGGAGATCATGTCGTGGATAGAGAATGTGGAACTTATTCTCTATAGTAGTATCTTGGTGCATTTTTTGCATCTATAATAAGAATTTTTACTGCCTAGTGGGCAATATCAGTAATAAAAAAATATTTACATTCTTGACAAAAGGAAGATTTGGAGATGTCCAGTTGATTCAAATGCCTTCAACACATTTCAATAAATATAATTAACAAACATCCTATACATAACTATTATCAAAAAACGAGCAATGATTGGTTTTGGAATTACCCACAATGCGACTCCGTAGGAAACCATACCCAAGCCGGGCTTGTATTTTTTAAAATATTTTTTGGGGTATTGGGTCTTTTGCTTTTTTGGGATTTTTTTCTGTAACATTTGGCATTAGTGACCAAATCCCTTTCCAATTTGAGAACTTGACCAGACCCTTGCCAGTTAACATCCTACCCAACTACTCTGAATGTAAACAAAACAAATTGCTCAATCTTTTATTAATTCTGTCATGCAAAGTCAAGGAATCATTTATGACCAGTGTTGTGAAGTTGTTGATATCAAGTTTCTGGACCAAAATAGCAACCACATATAACATATTATTATTGTGCATATGATCATCTTCAACATAATTATTGTTGTGGTTGTTAAAATTATTGTTATTACTATGATTTTTATTATGTCAATATCAACAAAAATAACAATAAACATAGCATTAAATATGTGAAATTTTTATATATAAATTAAATACAATTAGATTATCTAAATTCATTTAGAAAACCTAACTTTCTAAGTGAGACCTGGGAGTGTGAGGGGCTAGGCAACGGCGGCACAACAAGCACAGGCATAGCCACAACAGAGCAATAGCAAAAGTAGAAAATAGATCGGCACCACCTCTGAAATTGGAATCCTATGTAACGCCCCAGTAAAAAAAAAATACAAAGTCAGATTTTTTTAGTGCCACACATGCTCCCACCTACCCCATCATCCCCCACCACTCATTTTCAAAATATCCCTCACTCTCTATGGCCGGCCTCATCCCTTTATTCTCTTTTTCTTTTTCCTTTTCTCCCAAAACACAACAAACACTCCTCTCACTCCCTCACACTCTCCCACTAGTACCACTCCACACCACCATCTCTACCATCGTTTTTTTTGCTAGATCACTGGAAAAACTTCTTAGGAACCTTTGCATCTTCACATATTTTATTTGAAGTAAAAATTTCTAATCTTTTTGGTGGGTTTATATGCTTTTGTTAGAGGTTTTATTTATCTAAACTTTGATAATGATACCCATATAATTTATGAGTTTTAGAAATGATATTCATGTTTTTATGTGTATGGGTTTTGTCTTGGTGGATTTATTTGATGAGTGGGTATATAATTTTTACAATGATGGCTATCTAAGTAGTGAAGATTTGGAGGTTTTGATTTTTTAATGTGAAATAGATGGTGAATATAATTTTTATTGATTATTTGGAGTTAGTTGAAGTTCTAAATTGTTAGTTTTGGATGATATTGTGATTTTTGGTGTCATGGGTCTCTTGATGATATTATATAAATCTTGTAGTAATTATTTATGTGTAGAGGTTTTGATGTTAGAGATAATACCTTGAATGATTTATGAGTATAATAGGAGTCTATGCCTTGTAAATTAATTTGTTGAGAATTTGTGAGGTTAAATACTAGGCTTACCTAATTAAGTGCTCATTTGGCAATTCCTAATTTGTAACTAGATATAATTTCAAGATTTATGCTTATTGTGATAGGTTTGCTTGATATTGTTTAAGTTCTAGCTGATCTCCATTGGAGCTTAGAGAATTAGACTTTTTGCGGGTTGCAAGGTAAGTAGCTTTTTAATGAGATTTTTGGAAAATAACCATGTTGCATAAAAGTTGTTTTTGGGTCAAACACATTTTGGCAAATTATTTGAGGAACTATGTTTTCTTAAAAAAGTGTTTTGTTGTGACCCTATTATATATGATTATATATGAAAAGTGCATCATATTTGGTATTGCATTTGGGGAAATGCATGAATTGTTGGCATGGAAAATGTGAGCATCTTTGATTTAATCTTTGATAATGAATTCATGGATTTTATGGTATACTATAAAATTTAAAGATGCTTACCTTGTCTTGTTACTTGGGAAATTAATACAAAATATTTTGACAAGAAATGGTTTTGAGGACTTTGAGAATATTGTGGATATTTAGTTATTGAAATATCTTATGAAATTACTTGGAAGTAAACTATGTATTTGAATACATTTAACTTGCAAGTTTTTGATGTGGGTTTGCCCTTATGCTATGATGTTGGTGATTACCCCATCTTTGTGACGTGTGATTACCTTGTTTTTATGACGACGAGTTAGGTTAGAGCCTTTCACCTTGCATGACGCAGGTAAATTCTTGAGTGTGTGGGTGAGATTGTTGTCCATAGGGACAAAAGACCACATGCAAAAGGGGTACAGTATGACATGTCATTCCCTGCTGCCCATGGGGGGAAAAGGTAAATTCTTGAGTATGTGGGTGAGGCTAGCAGGGCCAAGAGACCACATGCAAAAGAGGTATTACATGGTGCGTTATCCCTTGCTGCCCATGGGGGGATAGGTAAATCCTTGAGGGTGTAGGTGAGGCTAGGCAGGGCCAATATACCATATGCCAAAAGAGGTACATATCATGTTAGTGGTTTGTGGGTTTTGACTTGTCTCTATGGCGGTATAATGTCTTTGTGCATTTCCGTCTTTGTGGTGGCTTGTCGTGTGGTAGAAATTTCCCAAACTTGTTTTGTAAATTGTTCATCATCATGAAACTTACATTTCCCCCACCCTTAATTATGCTATTTATTGGGGTCTGTCTCATCTCATTCTTTTATAAATTTTTTTAGAGTAGGCAACGATTGTTTTGAGATGTGTTTTTGTGGCTAGCAGTAGTTAGACTAACTACTGATAGAGGCTGGACTTTTGTAATGAAGATATTTAGATGATGTATATCCTAGAGTAGGCTTGACTCATTCTTTTGTATATTATAGTGATTATGACTTTATTTCCACTGATGGGACAAGTTAATGATATGTAATTGTATTTATTTAGACTTCCATTCTTTTGTGGTCAATGGTCTTTGTAATTATTGCATAGAACTCTGACTTACTTTGGGAGTATCTTTAATGAAATTATTATGATAATTCTTGATGTTGTACTTGATATGATTTATTTGGATTGAATTGTCAAAAACGAAAAATCTATAGGTACTTTTGGGATGTATTTCTCATGCTTTGGACCCTTTTGGGTTTGGGGCGTGACACCCAACAAGTCTCTCCTTCTTCCCCTTTCTTGCCTTCTGTTTAGTTCATCTGTCAATCTCAAATTCCATGTAAAACAGGACACCTCCAAACCATCTCTAATAAATATTAGTTGTAATTATCTTGACTACCTTTAAACTACAAAAAGTTTAACCTAGTGTAATTGACAAGAGCTATAGAACTTGTTTGACGCAATTTGGTTTTTTTGCCTGGTTTTAATACATTGGAGACTTTGAGAACCTTCAAGTTTCAAAGAAAGATTTGGCACATGCTGATGCAAATTAGAGAGCTAAAATTTGGAATCATTATTCTTTTAATGGAGGCTTTGTGACTTGTCAAACTATAGTTCATACGTAGCCTTTTGGCTGAATTGTTACATCCGCCTCTCTCTAAGTACAGTCTCTTCCCCCATAGAGAGAGTACATGTTCAAAAAAAAAAAAAAAAAAAGTGGTGATAGTAAACACAAATAGAACAGCTAAAATCATATTTTAAAAATACACTTTCAGTTAAAAATGTAAAATCGTGTTTTTCAATTATAACTCAACAGAATTTCAGCTGTTATGTGTATGGTAGTGTATAACTTCAGCTGTTACGTGTATGGTAGTGTATAACTATGTGTGCAACAATAATTAACGAAAAATAATCTTTAAAGTGCGAGAAATGCTTTGCTAAAAGCTAGTTTTGATATTTGTGAGATCCCTTTCTTATAACATCATCTTCTTATTAAAGTGTTCATTGTTTTTTCAATTATAGTAAAGCTAGTTCCATGGCATAGATTATTTTTGCCAACTTATTTTACTATTCAGCTTATTTTTGCTATTAGTCATAGATCTAACTGCACTTTTTGGTACTATTCATGGTTCTTACTGTACTATTTCAACTAACTTTTACCTTTAATTACAGTATTTTTAGCAAAAAATTTTCAATTTCAACTAAATAAGCTATTCCCAAAAGGACACTTAAATCGAGAAATTTAGTTAGAATTTGAAATTTAGACAATAAATTTTACATAAATTAAACTATTTTAATAACAAATTAATAAGATATAATTTGAAATAGAATTTTTAGCTAAAGTATAATTTTTAATTTATTAAAACTTAAATGATTAGAATTTTAGCTAAAATAGGGTTAGGTTAATTGCAAATTTCATATCTTTTTGAGATGAATTAAAATTACGGAATTGACCATTGAGCCCAAATATGAGCTATGGGTCGGTGCGATTTTGGGCTTCGGCTTGAAATGGAGTGGGTATTGTTCGGCTTTGTTTGTTTTGGGCAGACCTGGAATTGGGTTGGTTTGAAGCTGGCTTTGTGTTTGGGTTATAATTTAAGATACTGGGCCATGAATTTGTGTTTGTTTTGAGTTATGGGCTTGGATGAATTTTTAGTAAAAAAAGGTTAGAATTGGATCGGGCATACCATAAGTTTAATAACACAAAATAAATTTCATAATTTTTATCACAATTGTTAAGATAATAAATTGTAACTTGTGTATAATAAAAATGATGTTGTATTAATCATAAACTTCATCTCAACAAGATATGAAATTTGCTACGTCTCTAGTATTATGGCAGTTTAACATTAGTTAAATGAATACTTGCCACCTAACTTTGGCATCCACATGCAATAACCAAGTTCACCACCACCACCACACACACACATGCGTGTATATAAAAGCACAGCGGGTGCATAGCTTATCAAAAGAAGAAAAAAATAAAAAAGCACTGTGAGTGCTCTTTATACTTCATGAATCACAACTTGTCAAAAATATATTTTTTCATTTCTTTGTAAAAAGAAAAAAAAAAGAAAAAAAAAAGAAAAACTCAAACTCATTGCATAATGCAATATATGAATTATAAAATAGAATAAAAAAAAAGTAGAACAAAGAACTTATTTTTTGAACTTTGGATGTTTTAGTTGAAAATAGAAGGAGGTGTTAGTTAAACTACAAAACTCTTGACTAGGACAAAGACTTTTAATAGTTTTAAACCAAGCCTAAAACTAATGACAGGTTGTACAATTATTGGGCTTTATGCAGTGTAATTGTGTTTGATTTGAATTATAACCCGACCCGAAATAAAACTGCTATAGTTTTTAATGGGATATTTTTTCAGACTTAGTCTATGGTTAGGGTTTCGGGTTGTTTTTGAGAAAGAAAACTATACTGCCACATCTTGTATTTTTTTCCTGTGAATAGTGAAATTCCTGCAATTTTATGGACGTAGACAAATTGCCGAACTACGTAAATATTGTCTTGTGTGATTGTTTTCTTTGGCACATATTTTTCTTTATTTTTACATCTCACAAATCTAGAAATTTTGTGTATATTCCCTTCATCAACCAATGACAATAGCAATGGAACTGATGAATCCCACCCTTGAGAGTTGAAATATTTACAGAAACTCCAATTGTTCAAGGAAGAATCATAGCATATGAGCTATTAAAAAAAAAAAAATCTGACTTGCAATAACTAATGCAGAGGCGATAGCTGGAGTTTCAGCAATGAAAAATGGGTTGAAGTTGAAATTGCCATCTGGTCCATCCAGTGGTTTTTGTCGATCATGTGAGAGCTCTGGAGGAACATGCACAATTGATCGTTGTGATGATTTTTTAAATTTGCTTCTGCATCTGCAAGTAATATTGCATTTTGCATCATAATAAGATCAAACATTCCTTTTAGGAGTTGTGATGTTTAGCAGGGTTTTTCCTATTTTCCGGAGTGATATCAGATATGTACTCTTCAATGTTTGTTCGTAGGTCGTATTTTGGTTGTGTTGTGTACAATCCGAAGCTTTTTAATTATTGAGTGGTTGCTATTTCTTATATAGTCAAACTTTATGCCCTGTAGAATATTGTAAGTATGTAACAATGCTATTTCAGATATATATTTTCGTACAAGGCAGTTTTTTTTTTTTTTTTCAAGTACACATTGAGAAAAGACATTGTAATATTATGACGTTAAAAATAGTAGAATACACATCCTTTATTCCGTTTTTCCCAAACTTTTACTGTGTGTTTGGTTGCAAGTAGGAGAAGAGAAAAGAAAAGAAAAAAGAATGGGAAAAGAAAGGAAAAGGAAAATGTTTCTCTCTTGCATGTTTGGTAACAAGGAGGGAAGGGGAAAAGAAAATAATAGAATAGGACAAAGTTTAGTTACAAAATTAGTTGTAACCTAAGGCGACAACATTCTTTAAAAAAATATTAACATTACTACATATTTTGAAAATCTAATCGTTGAATTGCATATTCTTTAAACTCTTAATAAATATGTTAAATTTTGTGCCAATAAGATATTATTTGCTATATAATCTATAAACTTATATTTCATGCATAATTTTAAACTATAAAAATTTGCAATTTAAACAATTTATTGATGACATAGCTATTGATCTTTAATTTTCTAGAAAATTTTCAAGCATAGAGGATGTAAGAAAAAAATGCAATCCATTGGTTGATTTATCAAAATTTACCTCAAATAAAAAGATATTGAGTTGCAAATAAAAGAGAAATTTTAGGGTGTAAAATCTAAATACTCCCAAACTTTAGGGAGTAAAATCCAATCACCCCTAAAATATATGGGGTAAAATTCAAATTCTGAAACGTTAAAGTGTAAAATCTAAACACTCCCAAACGTCAGGAGATAAAATCCAAATTCTAAAACTTTAGGGTGTAAAATCCAATCACCCCCAAACTTTTGGGATTTAGAATTAGGTTTTTGTTTTTAAGTTTTGCCCTCAAAATGCACTATTTTTAAGTTATAATTTTTAGTTTTTATTAAAAAAAAAAAATTCTCATGTGTAGTGTCTTGATCTTGTCCATTTAAAAAAAAAAAAAAGACTGTGACATGTATGCAGCCGTGCCCTATGCATACACTGTGTTGCGTACATGTATGCAGGGGCGTAGCTAGAAAATTTTACCTGGGGGGGGGGGCGAATTGTAGTATTGATATATTAACCATAGTTCATATTGAATACAAAATTATTAACTTTGATATATTGTTATATTCTTAAATATTAATGAACATACAAAAATTATATAGTTTATTATAGAAAAATACAAAAAAAAAATCCAATAAAAGAACATTTCACATCAAAGTTATGCCCGACGATCTTTAATTGAATAAAGATAGCAATACAAAAAAGTGAAAACAAAATCTTAAATACCCATATGCATATCAACACACACACACACACACACACAGTGGTAGAAGAAAGAAACAAAAATGATACTAATGGTAAAATAATAAAAATGATTGATAAAAAAGAGAGAGAAGAAAATGCACTTGCATATTCACTTCTTTAAAGAGTTAAGAAGATGATGTTGCACTCGGACAAAAAAATGGATTAATAGTCTTGGTTGAGATAGGAGTTTTTGTGTTGAGAAGAAAGAAAATGGGGCAATGGGCTGGCACTAGCAGCTACAACAAAGCTCCATAGGTAGAAATGGCAATGGGTTGGGTTCGGGCCGGGTTTTTGCATACCGGACCCGACCCGCAAGTCCGGACCCGTGACCTGGACCCGGTCTGATTATTAAACGGATTTTTTTCCCGGGGCCCAGACCCTCCCCGTCGGGCCCCGTTTAGCCCAACTAGATTTGGGCCCAATTACACTTACTCCACAATCTCTTTTTTCTCAAGTTTAGTTCTTAACTGCAAAAGTAAAAGGAATTAACATGCAAGCCCATGAAAAATCACCAACAAAGAACAAAAATACATAAACATAAAAACTCATTCAGACATTTTCACAAACAATACAAATGCACTCATTGACGCACTGAATGTTACTACTTCAGTAAAAATAACATTCACAAATTCCTTACTACTGCATCAACTATAAAACCCAATGGCAGTATCATCAATATTAATCCAACTAAAAAAAATTGCACATGGATGAATTTGATTATTTAAAAAAAAAAAAAAAAAAAAAAAACCTTCAATGTCGAAACAAATCAGAGAGTGGGTAAGAGAGATTGCAGAAATATTAAGAGAGAGTGCAGAGAGCTTGGCCGGCGGTGCTTGAGAGTGAGTGAGTGACTATGTGAGCTGTGAGATTAAGTGTGAGTGAGGCCGAGGCGTGCTCTTGTGCGTGGCTAAGTGCGTGGCTGCGTGCTCTTGTGCATGGCTGTGTGGTGACAGAGAGATTGAGGGTTAGGGTGAGGGCGTGAGGCGTGAGGACTGGAGTGAGCTGAAATGAGATTATGAAAGGCGGATGAGTTACAGAGTTAGGGACTTAGGGTTTAGTTTACAACTATATATATATATATATATATATAAGGGGGTTTTTAGTAATTTAGGGTAACTGGGTCATATTCGGGTATGGGTTCGGGCCAGGTTTCGGGTCGGGTTTTTGATAAAATCTGGACCCAACTCGGACCCGCTTCGGGTTTTTAAAAAAAAATCCATACTCGACCCTATTCCTTATTGGGTCGGGTAAAATCCGGCCCATTAGGGTCGGGCCGGACTGGGTATCTGCGGGTCAAATATAAATTGCCATCCCTATCCATAGGTACCTAAAGATGAAAAAAGAAAATTTGAAATTATGTTGGGAAATGGATTGTCATTTGCTAGAGAGTGAGTTATTATACATTGGATTAATTATAAATTTTTTGGACAATTGAGAAGATCAACTTTTAGTCATTATCCTTTGGACTAACTATAAATCTTAGGAATAATTGGAGTGGACACGTAATAAAGTTTTGGACAATTGAGGAGGTCAAATAAAAATCCATTAGACTAACTAGAAATTTTAGAAATAATTGGGGGGGGGGGGGGCGAAAACTAAGTATGCAGGTCACCA
The DNA here is from genome assembly GCA_030021035.2 of Notholithocarpus densiflorus. Taxonomy (NCBI): domain Eukaryota; kingdom Viridiplantae; phylum Streptophyta; class Magnoliopsida; order Fagales; family Fagaceae; genus Notholithocarpus; species Notholithocarpus densiflorus. Next base: position 444,135 of record JARYZH020000224.1, on the reverse strand, counting down.
ATAAACTAAGTATGCAACGGAAAATAAATTTGACACGGTGATTTGTTTACGAATGGGGAAAACCTAATGGCAAAAACCCCACCGGGTGATTTTTAGGTCACCACTCCCGAAATTCCACTATTATACAACCAGCAGTTACAAGTAAAGGAATCCCAATACCTTATACCAACCTACAGTTGAACCCTTACCCCAATACCCAATTGGATTTGTTCTGTAGTGACAATTTCCCCTTTTGATGCACGGCTCCCAAGTACGTGACTAACCAATCTGATGCGTGGATCCTAGTACGCGGCTTACTCCTTTGTATGAATCCAAGTACGTGACTAACTCCACAGCAACCCTTTGATTGTTGTAGTTGATTTGTAGCAGCTTCACATAGAGACACCAATAAGATTTTCAATGTTGGTGCAAGAGACTTTACTTGGTTACAGAACCCAAAGGCGTACAAGAAACGCAGCAAGAACTCTTTCTTCTGTAGTAGGAGGCTAGGGTTTCAAAAAGAAAAACCTTATGAAGCTCTCTAGGGTTAGATTTTTCTTTTTCCACCTCTTTTAAATAGGAGCTTAATGGGCTCTCCTATTCCAAATAGGTTTACACAAACCTTGAGCTTTCCTAGTTCAATAAGGATTATACAAACCCATAAACCTTGGGTTTTCCTAGTCCTATAAGGATTATACAAAACCCATAAACAAAAAGCCTTTTAGAATAAAAACGTTGCTGGCTATAGTTTGAATCCCGTAAGCTCGATCGATCGAGACATCTGTTGAGCTTTAATGAATCTCAACAGATCGAGCTTCTGTTGAGGAGGTATCGAGACCTGCAGATTGCACTTTTCTTGAGCAGTTCTTGAGTAATCTTCATGTCTTCAATTTAACCACTTGTAATGATCATCTTGAACCTACTTAGATTTACCCAAATACAAGTAAAGTGCGTTTTGTCAAAGGATATGCCAATTACATAAAAATATGTCCTTAACACAAAGCAGTTTTAAGAAGTTACAAACACCCAACATTGTGACTAGTTTTCATTCAAACCAAAGAAAAAGAGACATGAGGAAGGAACAAGTTCTAGTAACCATGGAACCTTAAGAATAAAGCAAAGGACCCATTCTAAAGAGAAGACTCCACGTTCGACAAGAAGAACTTAATTACTCTCAAAAGATCTTGTAATCTAGTTCCTTACGAGATTTTCTTTTAGTCCATAAGGATTTTGTAAAGCGTTCATGTCAGTATTTAGTTCTTCGTTGTAACATTGTTACTTGATTTAATCTAATTTATTTCAGTTTGTTTCAAATTCTTTGTTGTTAGTTCTGTATAATAAATTTATAATGTATTGGCCCTCGATTTGTATTTTTTGTTTGTTTGATGTGTGCTAATGTTTTGATGACTGCTTAGATTAAAAAGGCTTCAATCTATTTCACTGCTTTGATTAATTAGGCTTCAATTTGCTCTAACTACAATCAAATTAGTGTAATCATAGATAATTTAGCTTCTTCGGATTGGATGACAATAAATCCTACTTAGAAATTGAGGTATTATCTCCCCCAACAATTTATAATATATATTTTTTGGCCATTCACGTAAAGCCAAATTGACATTTCTTCCATTTGAAAAATGAAAATTAGTTTAACCATCCAACTCATTCCAAATTTCAACTCACAAATACTCTCTACATTATAAAAACAATGCAGTTGTCATTATTATACTATTATTGTATAATCCGTCCAAGTAAGGATATCATTATTATACTATAATTGTATTTTTTTTAAAGTGTATTTTACTGAAATGTTCCTTAAACAAAGGGTTCTGGAAATTAACGTTAACTAGTAATTTAATTGGGTAGTTAATTGTTTTCAGCAGTTTTAAGGTAAAAAACCAGGGGAGGGTTTAACCTAAACTATCCTCAAGGAAACAAATTCACTATGATAGAATGGAAGTTTTACAATAGATTTTTCCCTAAATCTAAAGCTATCTCTTGTAGTACTTACTCATGTGACCACACGCACCTCTGAATTCATGGACTCTTCTATTTGAATTTGTTGAACACAAACACTCACGTTTGTGACTCTGATCCCACCCAAAGTTTTAGACCATCAGTAGTAGTTGATCTTATATGTACCAATTTCAGATCTACCGGTTCTAATAATATGAGAATGATTTCCGGTAGTGACTTTTAATGGAAAAGGCACAGAACCTTTTAGATCTCAAAAGAGAAGCTCCAAAGTTTCTTCAAAACATGCCTTAGGGTTTTATTCAAATATTAGGAGAATTAGATCTAAAAGCCTAATCACTTAATGGGCTTAACGGGCTGATGGGCTTTATTTAAATTCTGCAGAAATGCATCTCGATCGGTCAATCCTTCTTTATCTTGATCGATCGAACTAGACATGTTTCTAATTCCTGAACTTGCAGCTTCCTTTTTCTTGTATTCTGATTTGTAGCACTTTGGGCATTGTCTAATACATCCTATAGATTTTAAAATTTATATCTAGAGAAGTTTGTATTCATGGTTTGCCTATTGTTCAAAACTTTTAGAACCTAACAACATTCATTATTCATTTGTTATCTCTTAAATAGTCAACAGTAGCATATATATTTGATATTTTTAATTATATAGTTTGCTATCTTTTAAATAGTCAACAGTAGCATATATATATATATATATTCGATATTTTTTATCTTATAAGGAAGGGCTCCTCTTCTTTTGTTATTGGCCACAATATTAAAAAAAAAATTGAAAATTTCTGTTCTTTTCCATTATTTTAATGAGTGGGTAAAAGATATGTTTTGATTTATTAATAATATTGTAAGTTCTAATTAGTTCAACTCTAAATTTTATTATCATCCAATAAGGCCGCTGTAGGTTAGAGTGGCCAAAATTTTCCTGCTGGAATAATATTTTCTTTTTAATTGTATAGTTTGTTATCTTTTAATCAGTCAACGGTAGCATATATATTTGATATTTCTTAGCTAATAGGGAAGGGCTCCTCTTCAGTTTAGCCCTTGCCCAAAAAATTATGCTTATATATATATATATATATATATATATATAAAATGGTTAGAAAAGTTGAATCAATTGAAAAAACATATTTTGTTTTTTGATTTTCTTGAAAATCATTATGTTTCAAAAGATGAGGTTTCAAAACAACATTTAAATGTGATAAAAAAATCAAATTTTGTTAAAATAGATAAAACCATTATTAGGTCTAGTCATCCTTCTCTTGAGCCAATTTTGATAACTACTAAGAAGGATGAAGTGACAAAAGAGGAAGTGAAGGCCTCTCCTTTCAAAATTGCTGATGATAAAACTCCCATTATTAGTCTTATTGAACAAAACAATTTTACTAATGAATCTTTGCATATTATTGGTCAACAGCTTGACCGTATTGAAGAAAAAATTATTGACAAAACTGCTTCTATTAAAAAATCTGTTTCTGAAAAACATGTTTATGTCAAGACTGAAGAACCTTTGATTAATTTACCCAGTCATGATAAAAATTTCAAGTTCAAAACCTCCCAATCTAAAACTCTTGAAATTGTTGAAAAAATGCTTTCTGATTTAAAAATTAAAACTGAGGGTACTTCTCGAAGTACAGCCTGCACTATTTCAAGAAATGAAAAAGAAATTGTTTTTGATGAAAGTATAGATTCTGATACTGTATCTTCTGTTTCTACAAAAAAGATTTTTGATGATGATTTACCAGAAATTAAAAGATTTGTTGGGAATTCCAAACGTATGTTTCTTACAAAAAATTGGTATTCAAAACCTACTCCCCCTGATATGCAGTTTGAAAAAAGACCTTTTCAAACTCAGTTATGTTTCTGCTGATAAGATCTATGAATGGAATATTGATGGTTTGTCTGAACAAGAAATCATTAATAAAATGGGTCATATGTCTATGGTTGGAATTGCTTATGTTAACAATCATAATCTTGATCACCCTGAAATTGTTGACCTTCTTGCTACTGGTTTTTCTGGTACTCTTCGAGGATGGTGAGATTCATATCTCACAGAAGATTTCAGAGAATCTATTAAACATGCTGTTAAAAAGAATGATGAAGGTTTGCCTATTTTTGATGAAAGTATTGGTCGAGGTATTCCTGATGGTGTTAATACCTTGATTTATACTATTATCAAACATTTTGTTGGTACTCCATCTAATATTTCATCTCGAATTTCTGACTTGTTAAATAATTTGAGATGTCCTACTATGTCTGATTACAGATGGTACCAAGATGTTTTCCTTTCCAGAGTAATGCATCGGAAAGACTGTTTCAAGCCCTATTGGAAAGAAAAGTTTATTGACGATCTGCCTCCTATCTTTGCTCATAAGGTAAAACAAGAGTTAATTGGTAAAAATGATTCTATTGATTATGATAATTTGACTTATGGTGATATTTTAAGCACTATTAAAAAACTTGGTATTAATATGTGCAATGATGAAAAACTGTTAAAACACCAATTACAAAATAAAAGAAAAGCTAAATATAAAATGGATAATTTCTGTGAACAATATGGTTTGCCCCATATTGCTCCTTCCAGGCAAAAAGGGAAAAAACATGATAAAAGTCACAAAAATTACAGCCATAAAAAACATAAAAGATACAGAACCAACTTTGTTAAACCTAATGATTTTTATGCTAAAAAGAAATATGTTAAACAAAGATCAAGTAAAGGTAAATGTTTTAACTATGAAAAACCTGGACATTTTAGTAAAGATTGTAAACAAAAACCTAGTAAGTTAAAAAATAAGTTTAACATGTTAAACATTGATGATAAAGAGCAAGAAGAATTATTCAGAATCCTTGAATCAAACAATTCGTCTGATTCCTTGGAAGATGATTTTTCTTCTTCTAATTCTTGCTATCAATCTGCTACTGATTCTTCTGATTCTCCTAATATTAAAATTGATTGTAGAGATTCCTGTTGCAATGTTATTAAATCTGTTAAAACCCTCACTAAAAGTGAAGAGAATGAAAAATTAATAATTCAATTGATAAATCAAATTCAAAATCCTGAATTACAAAAAGAATATTTAGACAAGTTCAAGAAAAATTTAGTAAAAAAAGAAACTGATAATAAACTAAAATCAACTATAAGCTTTGAAGAAACTTTGGAAAGATTTAATAAAAAGAAATCCATAGATTTAACTGTTAATGATTTACAACATGAAATTAATATTGTTAAACAAGAGATAAGCGAATTAAAACATGATTTTAAAAATATTAAAAGTGATAACAATAATCTTAAACAAGAGCTGATAATGTTAAAAGTTGATAAAAACCTTGATAAACAACAATCTGATAAATCTGAAAGTGATCATGATGAGCACAAAGATGGAGATGAATCCAGTGAACAGGCTCTTCTTTCTGATAAATGTGTTGCGGATGTTTTCACTGATTCTCAACTTGCTATTGTTAATAAAATACTTCCTCCAAAATGGTTTACAAAAGTTAAAATTGTTGTTTCTCCTGATTATCATTTCACTGTTATTGCTATGATTGATTCTAGTGCGGATATGAACTGTATCTAAGAAGGACTGATTCCTTCAAAATACTTTGAAAAATCTACTGAAAGGTTGGTTTCTGCTAATGGTTCTCAGATGAAAATTAAACATGAATTGAATAATGCTCATGTGTACCATGATAATGTCTGTTTCGAGATTCCTTCTGTTCTTGTTAAAAACATGACTGATAAAGTGATTCTTGGTTTGCCTTTTATAAATGCTTTGTATCCATTTCTTGTTGAACATGATGGAATTACTATTGATCCTTTTGGACAGAAAGTAAAGTTCAAATTTGCTTCAAAGTTTGAATTGACACTGATGCTACTTCAAACATGATTCATGCTAAAATTAAAAATCTCAACTTCCTCTAGCAAGAAGTGAGAAACAAGAAAATTGCTGAACAAATTTCTGATACATTGTTACAATCCATAATTGATAATATCTTGATTGATGATGTTTGCTCTGATGCTCTTAATGTTTTTTGGCGTAAAAAAAATACCAATTGATGATTTGTCTTATAATGAAGACTTTCCTACTAATGTGCCAATTCAAGACCTAATGATTGGTTCTTGCCATTATTTCACAGATGATTTTAGAGGTAATATTTATAGTACCAAAATGTTAAATACTATCAATTATCCTATCATTACTGATGCTTCTTTGTAGGAATTGGACAATGATGCATGGATAAATACCACTAATAAGTGGAATAATAATAATATTTATACTTATACCACTAGTAAGTGGATTATTATGGCTCCCTCGGAAAAGAGGAAAAACAAGGGAAAAGCTCCTGTACAGGACTATTCTCAAAACAAAAGACTCCCAGCGGGACAACTTTTTAAAACGCATGAAGGCACATCTTCTGGGATAAAACCCAGTGGATCAACATCCCTTCAAGGATATGTCCCGGCAGAGGTGACATATTCCAATGGTGATATATTGATTGCTTTACAGGAAGTTTTGTCAAGAAATTTGCAATTCCACAATGGAACCTATTCAGAATTACCAGATTCTATTAAATTCATTCTTGATAACCTTCAATTTTCTTTTACTAGAAACCATCATAATCTTTTCCAACAAACCCTCAGAGCCCTTGAAATCCACCTTGTTAACCTTACTGCTCAAAATGAAGCTTATATGAGCCACTATGATAACCTTGTTCCAGAAAAAGATCTTGCTCCAGAAAACAATTTTGTTTCAGTAAATAACCTTGTTTCAGAAAATAACTATGTTTTAGAAAATAACCTTGTTGCAGAAAATGAGGCTCTTGGAAGCCGCCTTGAAGCCTACACTAGTCAACTCTTTGGCAAAGAGGAAATCCATTCAATGGATAATGAGAATGTAATGGGCACTGATTATGCTAGATTGAGTCTTAAGACCCAATCTCTGTTTAGAAGTGCTGTTGCCAACTTGCCAACGGATATACAATTACGTATTCTGGGAAGCAAGGCTATGTTTAGGTCTTTTGACCTATGGTTCAAATATTTCAAGAAACTTGTTATAGCTACTATTCCTGATCCTGATGAATTAGATGAATCTAATAATGTATTTGTCCAACTGGACTGGGAAGAACACTTTGGGAGTACTCTCAGAGTGTATGAAAAGAAACACCCATTTCTTGGTCTCTTGATAAATTATGATGATGGTTCATATATTGCTGATGATTCAGATGATGATGATGACAGGGACCCTAACTGGCTTTCCTAAATGTTTGAATATGGCTTTATCAGGTTCATAAAATTAACAAGCCAGTATCAAGCCAGCCAACTCCCACAAATTATTCAGGATGCTATTAAAGGATTTAACAATCCTTTTGTTTCCATCAGATGCTGGAGTACGTTGCCAAAATGGGAAAGAGATAATTGGATGAATGTCCAGCCCTCAAAGCATCTCATTCTCATTAATGGTCACACTCACCAAGGACCATGGTTTGAAGGAAATTCTCAATTGTCCTTTGATGATCCTTATGCTCTTACAGAATGTTGGAAAAATTGCTTTAATAACCAAATTATTAATGTTGCTCAGAATTTATGGAAAAATTATCATTTCATGGGAAGCACAGATAGAATTTCTGTCTTTGGTCCCAGACCATATTCTGATGCCATTGCTCATTTACGGATTGCTGATCATTGTAATCCAAGAAGTCTTCTCATCCTAGGGAGAACTCCAGTGTTTGAGCCAATTTTATATTGTGGATTCTGTAATCAATATGCTATTTACCATGAGCATGAATGTGATTCTCCACAAGGTCCTTTTGATCCTTTTGATAATTATCCATCCGATGCTCCTTCCACTGACTGATAAGTTCACTGCTGAGGTTACTACTGTTTCAAGACTGTTGCTACTATCCCATATTTCTCTAGCCTGCACAACGGCCAAAATTGTTACAATATTCAAAAATGTTATGATGAAATCCCATGTGACTGCTGTGAAGTCCCTGTGAAGATTCCATGTGCCCCATGCCCTTTGGAATAAAGAATTTCCTTAGGCATGCGTCTCATATTCTCCTAGCATGTCCTTTGGACTCATATTGGGATTCTTGAAAAAGCAAAAGAAAAAGAAAGGAATCCTCATACTTTGGTCTTGTTATGTTTACTTTGGTCTTGCCATACTTCTTCCGACAAAGTCTGAACATTATATGTTGAAGAAAAGGACAAAAATTTTCAGCTGATTTTAAGTCAAAAAGTGGAAAAAACACTGTTCACTTTTTACTGTTTATAGATTACTGTTCACGAATTACTATTCACAGATTACTGTTCACGAATTACTGTTCACTGACACTGTTCACTTTTTACTATTCATGATACTGTTCACTCCGAAATTTTGCCTATTTAAGGGGGGTTGTCCCTTAAGTTTAGGGCAGAATTCTAGTTCCCTTAAGCCTTTATTTCAGAATTCTCTTCCCTTCGAACTTCTTCCCTTAGAAGCCTTCTTTGAGAGAAAGTTCTTTGCTTCTACTACCACTGTTTCCTACTACCTTACAATCTTGTATCTAGGACTAGAACAAGTTTTGTAATTGTTAACCTGTACTGTTGAGATCTTGTATTCACTACTACTGTAAGTGTTTATTCTACTTTCAATAACAAGTATTTTTAGTTTTCTGTTCATTATTCTACTTGTTACCGCCACCTTGGACGGATTACCGCCATCCCGGATAGTTCTAAATTGCTTTCATTTACTTTGAATTATTGCTCTCATTTACTTTCAATTATTTTGATATATACTGCTTGGTTGGTTCTACCGCCTTACTTTTGTTCTTACTTTAAAGATATTTACTTACTTTCACTATATTATTACTGTGCTTCCGTCTCTTCCCTTCAGCTGTGCGTCCCCTTCCACCTTTATGATATATATATATATATATATATATATATATGGGTGAAAGTGAAACCAAAGTAGGCCTACCGTGCACATTGATTACAACATTAGTTAAAACGAGTGAAGGACTAATTAAAATTAAGGCAAAAAAAAAAAAAAGTGCATTTGGTAAGTTAGATGAATTGTTATTTCCTCTATAAAAAGAAAAAAAAAAAAGAATTGTTATTTTAGTCTAACAAATTTAAATGTTGTTATTTTAGTCCATTAAATTTCACAACACTATCATTCTATTCATCTAGTAAATACTGTTTAAAATCATTTTTAAATATTATTGTAGGAGCCCAACATAGCCCAAGGCCCACTTAGAATAATGAAGTTAGGTGTTTTTAGCCCAATGCAATTAATTTGTTAGAGGATAAGTTTGCAAGATCAACTTTAATGCATTGTTGTGATCTAGATATGAAATTAGTGGAATTAAAGCTTATAAAGTAATAAAGAAAAACACGGAATATGGATAAAACACTTCCTTGGGTCTGACCGAGGAGGTAATGTTCATAAAAGATTCGCTTAAGTGTTTGATAGATGATGGTACTCTCTCACTTCTAATCCTTCTTCCATGATTCAACCCCTTTCCTGAAGGGATTCGTTTCTTTTATATAGTCCCTTTCATTGCATCTGAGCTCTTCATTTGTACGTTTCAAGGTAGTAATTTGGATGCTTGTCTCATCAGGACTCTGCTGGAGGTGGTAGAATGTGTTGTGAGTTGTGAGATTACTGTTCAGGTGTCATTTCTTCATTAATGCGGCCAGCTAAGTTGATGCAGTGCATTGAATGCGGAGGTGATGACTACTTTCCTCAGATATTTTCTCCCTTCTTTACTTGAATGTCTCTAATGTCTTCCACGGTCCCCTGTTCTTTGGTGCAAGTGGCTAGTTGAAGAATTCCCAAGGTGCACTCATTCCTTGGGCTCCTCGGACGATGGGTCTCTACGTCTTTCCTCCTCGGACCTTTCTCCACGTATTGGGCCCGGACTGGTGCGTGAATGGGTCTTTTGCCATCCTCGAGCCGGGCCCATGGGCTCTATGTTGTGTTTGGATCCTTCATTCCCACAATAGCCCCTCAAAATTCCATTCCTACATCTTCCAGGGAGAATGGGGTTTTGATAGAACCTTGGTGGTTTCACACACTCCGGGGGCGTTCCCACGTGAGAGCGTTTTATCGTTTACTTTGCGCATGTTCCTGACGCTTCGACATTCGCAAGGTTGCTATAAATGCCAAGTACGGGGCTGTGTCCCCCACATTCTACGGTGCGATGAAGATCCAAGGGCTATGAATTCTTCTGGGATTTTGAGCGGGAATTTTACCGCTCCAAGGCCCACTTAGAATAGTGAAGTTAGGTGTTTCTGGCCCAATGCAATTAATTTATTAGAGGGTGGGTTCGCAAGATCAACTTTAATGCATTGCTGTGATCTAGATATGAATTTAGTGGAATTAAGGCTTATAAATTAATAAAGAAAAGCACGGAATATGGATAAAACACTTCCTTGGGTTTAACAGAGGAGGCAATGTTCATAAAATATTCGCTTAAGTGTTTGATACAGGATGATACTCTCTCACTTCTAATCCTTCTTCAATGATTCAACCCCTTTCCAAGAGGGATCCATTTCCTTTATATAGTCTCTCTCATTGTATCTGGCCCTCCACCTGTATGTCTCAAGGTAGTAATTTGGATGCTTGTCCCATCAGGACTCTGCTGGAGGTGGTAGAATGTGTTGTAAGTTGTAAGATTACTGTTCAGTTGTCATTTCTTCATTAATGTGGCCAGCTAAGTTAGTGCAGTGCATTGAATGCAGAGGTGATGGCTACTTTCCTCAAATATTTCCTCTCTTCTTTACTTGCATGTCTCTAATGTCTTCCACGGTGCCCTGTTCTTTGGTGCAAGTGACCAGTTGAAGAATTTCTGAGGTGCACTCGTTCCTCAGGCTCCTCAGACAATGGGTCTCTACGTCTTTCCTCCTCGGACCTTTGTCCACGTATTGGGCTCAGATTGGTGCGTGAATGGGTCTTTTGCTATCCTCAGGCCGGGCCCATGGGCTCTATGTTGTATTTGGATCCTTCCCTCCCACAATTATAAATGTGAAAAATTTAAGAGAATTATCTTTATTTTTCTTAAAGCAATATATAAAAGATTAAAATAATAGTGTTGTCAAAGTTGTTAAAAAAAAAAAAAAAAAAAAAAAAAACAGAAAGGATAGTGTTGTCAAAGTTAATAAACTAAAATAACTAAATTTAAATATAATGGACAAAAAATGACAATTCATTAAATTTATTAAATGTAAATTGTAATATTATTTTTTCCTAAAAGAGTTAACAGGGGTTTTTAGATCATGAAAAATCCGGTCACAACATCATGAGACGTCATGAGACCTATAGGATGTAAATTGTATTTATTTATTTATTTTTCCCAACACCATGCTTAAATATCATGCCGAGAAAGCATGATAGCTAGTACTCTTGTTTGTGTGTAATATTACTTTTACTCAAACAAAAATAAAAAATAAAAAAATTAATTGGTAATTTATTATATTAGGAGTTTTGTATAAATCCTTGAGAAGAACACAACAACTCATCCTAATGAATCCAATCCAACCCAACACTCAATTATTTTTTATTTTTTATTTTTTAAACTTAGGGTTGGTTTAGATTTGTGTTGACAACATTTTAACTCGAATATTATATATATACACACTTTTTGAATTTTCAAACATAATTCAATTTTGTCAGTTTTATTTGTTTTGGTATTTATAGATTTAGTTTTGATAAAATTGAAAATTAAAACCAATTGTTTAAATGAGAATCATTTATTGAATAATTGGCTTAAATAGTTGAATAAAATCCAATTATTTTCGTTAAACTCAATAAAACGACCCAATCCAAATTTTGCAAGTGCTATAGGTCTGGTTGGTTTTTAATATTAGGGTTGGGTTAAAAAAATTTAAATGTAAAAAAATATGTTTGGGTCGACTCCATTCAAGAAAAACGTCAAATAAAACCTGTTCAATCTACTACGTACTCAGTCGTGGTACCGTCACGCATGGAACGGAAAAGCCAAGGACACAAGTAATGGGGTTGGTGATTTTCATGCCTGGCCCTTACTGCAAAAGTCAGATTATTATTATTTTTGATATGTTCCTATACATATTATGAGAGAGAGAGAGAGAGAGAGAGAGAGAGAGGGAGAGAGCTAGCATCTCCCGCAATTGTCTTTAAATTCATGAAGCAATAAGCGATTAATTCTCCTTCATTGGCAAAGAAGCTAGAAACCGTGAGCCATCTCTTCTTGGTTTTCGTTGTTTATTTCTCTTTAGAAAATAAAGTTTCTGTGTTAATCAGAGATAGGCCATTTTTTTCTCTATCTCTAATTTTTGCGGTTACGTGACGTGGACTATATGAATCCACACCAAAGACCCTTTTTCATTTAGCAAAAAAAAAAAAAAAAAAAAAAATTATTATTATTATTATTATTATTTTATTCTATGAGATTTAATTTAGGAAAAAAACTATTACACATATTTTATTATACAATCACTTACACGGGTAAAAAAGTAATTAAAACTAGAGTAATTTTGGTGCTACAACTCGCCCATGTGGTGAGTTGTAATTGGTAGAGAGGTGTCCATAGATCCACGTGAGGACACCCCTTTACGAATCACAACTCACCACATGAGCGAGTTGTAGCACAAGTTGTGACATCAGAATTATCCTTAAAACTATGACTTTTTTTTTTTTTTTTTTCTGACGAAACTATGACTTCAAGTCCACGTCATTTGGTTGGGAAAGTCAATTTTTTTTTAGAGAGAGAGGCACATGCAATCTCCTATAAATTCATACCAAAGGTTACATAACATTTACAACATCCATCTCTCCCTCTCTGAGCGATTCTGGTCTCCATACTCCTTCATCGGCAACGGAGGAACTGTGAGAGTCTCTTCTTGGTTTTATTTCTTTCTTTTTCTTCAGAAAATAAATTTCTTGTTAATCAGAGTTACTCCATCTTCATTTTGTTTCCATTTCTCACAAATTTTTAATTGAGCGTTTTTTTTTAATGGGGATTTGGGTTGCAGACTGCTTTAGGGATAAATGGAGTTGGTAAATTAAATGTCTGCGTCAGCTTTCTTTGCATTTTGTTTCTGCTTCCAATTTTTGTTTAGTGACACTCCACGAGGATCATGTTGCCATTAAGACTAATGGTTGCTTAAATAAGCACGCACTGCCTTACAAAGCACTTTTTTCTCTGATCATATATCTAGAAGCGGCTATTATATACCTATGAGATTTTCCAGTTTCCAATCTAATTGTATTACTTTGTGTTTGTGTTTTGATTGTGACTTTTGATGGTGTTAAACTGTTGATCGGAGTACTTGGGCCGTTTTTATTTGCCGATTCTTCACAATTTTTTTTTATTAAAAAAAAAAAAAAACTGATTACATGTTTCATGTTCTTGCTATTAGTGCTAGAGATTTATGATATATATGAGTTGGGTTCAAGTTACGCATGGTGTAACTCTAAATAATATTTCACTACTCAATAATTTGTTATTAAATTCATATTTTAAAAATTTAACCGTAAAATTATATGTTCTATATATTTTTAACATACATGTCAATTTTTATGTTAATCAGATGTATACCAATATTCCGGGAAGGTAGCTTTTTTTTTCTCTCTCTCAAGAGCTCTTCTCCGAACGGAGTCATCGCCGGTGGTCACTTTTTGGGCTGTGTGTTCCTTAGCTTCTACCTTTATTCTTTTTGTTTTTTTTTTTTAACTTGTTAGGTGTAGCCGTCTTGCCCCTTTTAATTTTTGATCCTTTCTATAACTTCTCATCATTCCCTTTCGGCTTCTTTTCTCCTGCATGCAAGTAGCGTGGCACTTTGTCCTTTCAAGTCAACTCTTCTGACCTTCTAGACTTACAGTGATCTAAACTAAACCTTTTCATCCTTTCTTCTTTGGCTTTCCGTTTCTTTTCCCCTTTTTGCCTTAAACTTTCCCCTGTTTGTTTTCTTACTTTGTTTGCTTCCCCTTTCTTTTCTCCAATCCCTTGTTTACTTTTCTGTTTGTACCTTTCACTACACCATCTTTCTCCTTGTCTTTTGTTCTAAGGGTTTTTTTTTTTTCTTTGGTCCTTTGGCACCACTACCCCTGCTGCATGCCAGGTGTCGCTACTAGTCTTGGACCTATGGACAACAATATTGAAGCTAGAGAGTATGGCTGGACAGATAGCAGTGATACAAACTATAGTAGGGACATGTCAGCAGAGGAGATGGAGCCTGATTTGTTATCCAGTGATGATGAGATTCCCTTTGCCAGGCATGGGCCTATCATAAGACCTGATCAAGATGATGTAGCAGCTCAAAGAGATTTCTGGAACAGGTGTGCTATTGGCTTTCTCTTAGACTATCGAAAGTTCTCGGTGAGTTATTTTCAAAATATTATTAATGCTGCTTGGAGACTCAGAGGCCTAGTCACTGTGGTGGGTCGTGAATCATATTTCTATATACTGCATTTTGAGTACATTGAAGATCTTCAACATATCTGTAATGAAGGACCATGGGCCTTGGAAGGGGCTTTGCTAGTGTTAGAGAAATGGAGACCTAACCTAGTGTTGAATCGTCTTCAATTGAACTACATTTCGGTTTGGGTACAATTTCATGGCCTTTCACTAGAATACCAATATCCGGAATTAGCAGAGTATATGGGTCAACTGATGGGTATTGTGGAACGGGTTGATTGGGAGGATAGAATACCTAGAAATATTAGTTTCATGCGTGTTAAGGTGAGGGTGGACCCGTGGTTGCCAGTTATTACAGGTTTTAGTTTGAGAACAGATGAGGGATCTAACTTTTGGATTCAGTGCCGATATGAGAGAGTCCACAAATTATGTACTCGGTGTGGACTAATAGGACATACTCGAAGACAATGCACACATTGCATAGATGATATCGAACGAAGTTTGTATAGGCAGAGAGTGAGAATCCAAGATTTGCATCAGGTTCAGTTCAGGATTGATGCCTTACAACCTCAATTCTCGAATGAGTTGCGAGCTTTTCATAGGAGAAGGTGGACAACACAAATAAGATTTGGACATCTAACCCAAACCTTAGGACATGCAGCACCTTTTGATCCCTTCCCTGAGTACTCTGACCCCAATACACCAAGTCCACCACATTCACCCCAAGAACCCAGACTTGACACTACAAAACCACCAGAAAGTCATAATCAAACACCCAACTTCAACCTTCAAGCCACCTCTAATTGTCAACCAAATAACAATGAATCCATTCTCAATACTGCTATTAATCTCTTAAACTTGAACAATAGGACTGTACCTCCTACATTAGAAAACTCTCTTGTCTCAACCACCTCAATCCCTACCAACCCAGAGACAGTTAACCAGGAGAATGACCAGGCAGCATATCAGCACATGCAACAAGATCACACAAGTAACATGGTAGCAAGAAACAATCTCTCCACAAGACCTCCGTGGGCACCACCTGAAAATTCAAATGTGACATGGGCTTGGATTGAAGGAAATGACCCCTTCATAACTAATGGACAAAGTCAGTATCAAGATTTTGAAGCATCAGAGACAGAGAGTGATACAACAGCAGTGTTGTTTAATTTGGACAGCTTGAATGAGGAAAGGCCTGAAACTGTACAATCTCGGCCTTGGATGAATGGCTATATACCTGAGTCACCAGACTCCTTTATTGAATCTCTTGTGCAAAGAGTTAATCATGGGAGATTTAGATTTGAATTGGGAAGTTCAATCGCTGGGCCGAGCCTACTACCCACTCAAATTGAGGAAGCCCAATCTAAAAACGTAAACCCAACTAGCACAAAAGGCCAGGACCTAGACCAATGTGTTGCTGCCACTGATCCAAGCCCACATGCAAACCTCTCTAGCTCTAGCCCAGCTTGGCATACAGAAGGAAGGGTAAGGGATCTTAGCCCTTTTGAATTGCTCACCTTAGGCCCAAGCCTATCACTTCCTACTACCTCAGAATCAACTCCTTTTGCCAACCCCACCTTGACCTTAACTGCACACCCTATAATAGTGCTAGAGGAGGATAATCTATCAGAGAATTCAAGGAAGAGGCTCAGGAAAGAGATAGAGAAAATTGGTAGAAATATTGGGAAAATGCTATGCTGTGGGTTATTTGATAAGGAAAGCCACCAATCAGTAGTAATCAATCCTCAAAAGCTGCTATCAACAACTAATACAACCACTACTAATGCTGAGTCAGAAGATGTGTTTTGGGAAGCTGGCCCTCAACAGCTTCCCCAGCAGCCATAAGGGCACTAAGCTGAAATTGTAGAGGGCTGGGCAACCCCTCTGCAGTTCTGCAATGCCAAGAAAAGGCCCAAGAATATAAACCCAATATTTTGTTTTTGATGGAAACCAAGCTGGACAGAGATAAAGGCTTGGACTTTTTGAGGATGTGTGGATTCTGGAATGGATGGGAAGTTCCAAGGGAGGGACTCAGTGGGGGTCTTTTGCAGGGATGGTTGTCGGAGCAGAAGCTCACAGTCCAACACAGCTTGAAGCACATGATCCACTTAGAGATGCTGGATTAAAAAGGTACTCTTCTTTCAATTACTTTTATTTATGGGCAACCTGACCACTCTAAAAGAGAAGAAGTTTGGCTGGAACTTAAACACCTTAAGCAAATAGCTAGGGTAAACTGGTTTTGCATAGGGGACTTTAATCAAATTCTGTCCCATGATGATAAATTTTCTTTTAATACAAGGAAAATAATTGGGGCAGAGTTGTTTCAACAAACCTTGAATGAATTGGAATTTTGTGAACTTGAGGCTAAGGGTCAAAAATATACCTAGATGAACATAAGTGTTAAGACATATGTGATTTAATGTTAGGAACATATGTCACTATTTTATGTAATTGGCTAATCCTTTGACAAAACGCACTTTACTTGTAATTGGGTAGATCTATGATGTGTTTAATACTTCAATGAACAAAGTTTCAAGTTCAAGTGTTAAAATCATGCAAGTTTGTCCAAGAATCAAGTGAGAAAGTGCTAGATTTTAAAACTCGACAGCTAGCATCTATCAAGGTTTAAAAACTACTGAAGCCCGTGGCTTGACAGCTAGTTTGATAGATGGTTATCTATAGAGGTTTATGAAACTCAGTTTTTCAAGAGTTGATTTTCATCCAATCCGTGAGTATGTGTTTAGGCTTTCTTTTCTCACAACCCTAAACATATATAAGGATTGTTTAAGGGCTCACAGCGGATGCAACTCAATGCAAAAGTTTTTCACAAGCATATTGTGAACCGGAGACATATGCCCTTGTTCATCTTTCTCTTGAAAAAGCTACTGTGTTTGTACACCGTAGGGTTTTGTGACCAAGGAGCTTTTTGATCTTCATTGTGTGATGAACTGAAGAACTTTGCAGCTATCATCCTTCTCAAGTTGGTGATTAAGTCGCGTACTGGGATCCGCGCATCTATTGGTTAGTCACGTACTGGGAGCCGTGCATTGAAAGGAGAAATTGTCACTACAAAACAAGTCCAATTGGGTATTGCGTTAAGGGTTCAACTGTAGGTTGGTATAAGGTACTGAGATTCTTTTACTTGTAACCGCTTGTTTTGATAATAGTGGATCCTCAAGAGTGGTGACCTTAAAATCACTCAGTGAGGTTTTTGCTGTGTAGGTTTTTCCCATTCATAAACAAATCACCGTGTCATTTTAATTTCCACTGCACTTTAGTTAATTGGTGATTTGTTTGTGCTACCACATATTTTGCATGTTAATTTGATTAATTAATAAACTTGGCTAATTAATCAAGTAATTTATCACAAGGGGTCAGTACATTCTTGGCCTATCAATAAGAGAGGATGAAACCTTTGTCATGGAAAAATTGGATAGGTCTTTTGCCATTGTGGATTGGATCAATACTTACCCTTAATATACTCTCCACAACCAATCTATCCTAAGATTTGACCATGGAGCCATTCTCCTAGACTTAGAAAATAAATTTTAAGAGAAGGCCTTATAAATTTGAAAAGATGTGGATCAATCATAATGAATTTCATAATGTGGTCCAAAATGCCTGGGGAGTGGTCACTAATGGGTCAAGAGCTTTCCAATTACAGAATAAATTGGCTAATGTTAGAAAACAGTTCATTGGATGGAATAGAAGGGTATTTGGAAGAGTGCAAAAGGAAATTAGGGTCAAACACTAGCTACTTTAGAACATGCATGACTCTATTCACACTCTAAAGGATGTTAGAAAAGAAAAAGAACTTAGGGAGAATATAGAAGACCTGCTGACTAAGGAAGAGATTAAGTGGGCCCAAAAGGCAAGGAGTGATTGGATTATCCAAGGGGATAGGAACATAAAGTACTTTCAAACTGTAGTTAAACAAAGAAGAGCCAAAAATAGGATTGTAAACCTAAGGCAAGATAATGGGACCCTGACTGAGAATCTTGAGGAGATAGAAAGAATTCTTGTGTTACACTTCAAGAATAGGTTTACTGAAATAGATCCTAAATCAGTTCAATGGATTCTTGAGTCCACACAAGTCTCCTGGTCCTAATTGTATCTCAGCATTTTTCTATCAAGAGTACTGGAATATTGTCAATTAGGATATACTAAATTCTGTTCATGCCTTCTTCCATTCAGGTTCAATGCTAAAATCCTTAAATCAAACCTTCATTACCCTTATTCCTAAAGTGATGGTACCAAAGGAGGTCTCTCATTTTAGGCCAATAAGTCTTTGTAATGTCACCTATGAGATCATATCCAAGATTATGGTCAATAGGTTGAAACGTTTAATGGATAAGTCTTTGTAATCTCTGATAATATCTTTCTTGCCCATGAAATTATTGAAACTCTAAAGAAAAAGAAAGGTAGAAAGAAAGGATATGGGGATCTCAAAGTTGATATGTATAAAGCTTATGATAAGGTAAGTCGGAATTTTCTTAAGACAATTTTGATCTGAATGAATTTTGGCAATTATAGGGTCCACAGGATCATGGAATGTGTTTCCTCAGTGCAATATGCTCTACTCCTAAATGGTAGTCCCACACACACCTTCCTTCCAACCAGAGGAGTCAGACAAGGGGATCCAATCTCCCCCTATTTGTTCCTGTTATATGCCAATATTCTATCCATTGCACTCATACAGGCTGAAGGCCAAAAGAAAATTAAAGGAATCAAATTAGGTATAATTGGACTCTCTTTCACACATCTCTTCTATGCTGATGATTTCTTATATTTCTTCCAAAATGATAGACACTCCTTGAACAATTTGAAGGGCATAATTCTCTGGTATTGCTTCCTCTTGAGTCAAAACATCAATTTCACAAAATCTTATTTGTATTGCTCCCCTAATATCCCCTCTTCTATTCAGGAATCCTTAGTTGATGCTTTGCAGGTAAACTTAGTCCAAAATCCTAGTAGATATCTAGGTTTGAACTTCAAATTGAAAGGTAGAAGAGTAGTAGATTTTGAGGATTTGGTAGAGAGGCTTCAAGCAAAACTTCAGGGTTGGAGTGCAAAATTGTTGTCTCAAGCAAGCAGGGCAACTCTAATCTCATCAGTGCTTCAGTCCATGTCTTTATACACCTTTTCCTACTTCAAAGTACCAAAGGCGATTTGTAAAAAACTAGATGCCATGATTAGAGACTTCTGGTGGGGGCATAACAATGGTACTAGGAAAATGCATTTAATTGGGTGGAATAAGATTTGCAATCCTAAGAGTAAGGGAGGACTTGGTTTCAAAAAATTCAGTGATTTCAACCAGGCAATGCTGGCTAAATAGTATTGAAAGATTCAAAACAACCCCAACTCCTTGCTAGCTAGAACCTATAAAGCCAAATACTTCCGTAGGACCCCTTTAAAAGAATATGCCCCTAAGCCATACCATTCTTGGACCTGGAGGGCCATTGCAAACCCTCAAAGTACTGAGCTACATAAAGGAAGATGGATAGTGGGTGTAGGGCACCAAATACCTCTCACCCATCCTGACTGGTTTCAAGCTCCAAGTAATACCTTAAGGGAGCTCAATTTGACCAATGGAACAGTGGCTGACCTTATTGTTCCTAATCCTAAGTCCTGGAATTGTAACCTCTTAAGGAAACTATACCCACACCCTATCTACACAAAAATTATGAAAACTCCTATTCTTAAAACAGGTGATAACCCCGATAAGCTAGTCTGGAAACACTCAACATAAGGGGATTATAGTGTGGCTTAAGCTTACTCTCTTTTACAGTAACTCCAAACCACATCCACAGACAATGGTCCTAGTTCCCTTCAAATATCTCAATCCAATTGGAAGCTCTTCTGGAAGGTTAAACTGCTTGCTAGAATTCTCACTTGTGTTTGAAAAATTATGTAGGACAGCTTACTTGTGTTTGAAATCCTTCATAGGAGAGGGGTCATGAAATCTTTTATCTGCCTGATGTGTGATTCAGAGGTGGAGTCTGCCTCACATCTTTCCTTACATTGCACTTTTGCAAGAGCTATTGGTGTGGCTCAACTCTTGAAATCAGAACAATAGAGCTAAATGCCTACTCAGTTAAGCAGTGGATATGGAATTATATCAACACAAATAGTATCATAGAAAGTGCGAAGATGGATCTTCTACAGGTTGTGTTCACTACCCTTTGGTAAATCTGGAACCATAGAAATGTGGTTCTTCACAAAGGAAAGGTCCCCATTCCTTTGGAAGTTGTGCTAATGTTCCAATCTCTTATTTGTAGATGCAGAGAGGCGTTTCAAACTCACCAGGATCAAAGGCAAATATACAAGCCAAAGCAAGTATCTCCATGCTTACTCAAAATTGGCAAGTCCTGATCAAGGTGGTTGCTTCCAGGAATAGAAGAATAAAAAGATGTGGCTTTGCTTTGAAGCTAGGAGGATGGATGGTGCTCTACTGTTTAGAGGTGGTGCTAGCTGTGGAAGACCAACTCAGCACCTTGCAGCTTAGGAAGCTCAAGTGCAAGTTCTGATCAAATCTATTGCTATGGATCTTTTCGGAGCTATTATAGTGAGTAATGACCAAAAACGAGCTGAATTATGCAACAACCACAGGAAGGCGGCTTGGCAGGACCAAGCCTTGGCAATGGATCTCCAAAATCTCCATCAATAGGGTCTGATCACTCATTTTTTGTAAGTCACTAATGTAGTGATAGGCCAGGTTTTGTATCTAGCTGGAAAGCCACATAGTTCCCTATCCGATGCTTCAAGCAATATGTGTCTATTAATGACTAATCCTTGTAGCTTGTCTAAACTTTGTAGCTTCTAACTTTTATCTTGTAAGGTTAAATTTAATCAACCATCTTGTTGGCTTTATTCCGTGCCAAATTTGCTTGTATTTTAGCAATTAGTAACCCTGTATTTAGGTGAAAATTATGTAAGGGTAGTGTGTGAGAGAGTGTGAAGAAATGCTCGAGATTGTGCAAAGAAGCAGAGACTCGCGGCTAGGACTCGCGGGTGACTCGCGACTGGCAAGCCACCAACTGCAGCACACGAGTGAAGCGTGCAGGAATATGAATAGTCACGCCAGCTGGAGCACTACAGGACAAAAAGTCCAGACTGGCCAATCCGTTAGCTCGAGAATTGAACTCGCGACTTAGTCAAGTCGCGAGGCCAAGCGGCCAGCCAGCCCTGTTTTGAAAAATCTGTCTCTTCGCATTCCACTCTCACCCTAGTATAAATACCCCTTATACCCATAAATATAGAGAGCTTCCAGAGAGAATATTGAGAGAGAAACTCTAGAGAAAAACAAGATTGACTCATCCCCAATCTTCACATAGAGACTCTTCAAATTCCTCTACTATCTTCCTTTCCATTGTTACATCCTTGAGAGGTTTTTAGCCAAATCCTTTTCTCACCTTACCCATATATGTGAGAAGGCTTTTTGGTGCTTTGGGAAGCAGTTAGGAAGGGACCAATTCATATTGGTTGATGCTATGGGCTATAGCGAAATCCGGTAAGCTTGAAAAGACAAAGGTTCGGCGTAACCTCGTTGGAGCAAGAAGCTTGGAGGGCTTAGGTACACTGGGTAGATTAGGCTTGGAGGGTCTTTTGCTGTTCATGTATCCCAACTTCATTTTCTAGTGGATTATTGACCGCTTGGAAGGCGGCGGAGAGGTTTTACGCCAAAGACTTCAGTTTCCTCTTCGATAATACATCGTTGTGTTGTCCTTGTGTTTGCATCTCTCTTCCCTTAATCTTTGCCATTTAATTTCTGCTGTGGATGTGATTTTAATTGGTTAAGATTGTTTATCAATTATGTTATAAGCTTATGTTCATGTTCCGCACATATATTGTTTGATAATAAGCTTGAATTGGTAATTTATAAATTGGGGTCTAAACGTTTATAGTGTTTTACACGCTATTTGAACTTTCATATCTTATAATAGCTATTGACTCCGTTTTTATACCACAAAAAAAAAAAAAAAAAAAAAAAACTGATGTTGTTTACTATTCAATCCATAAACTCATCTTTATGTATTATTTTAAACTACAAAAACTTGAATTTAAACAATTGATTGATGACATGACTATTAATATTTGATCATCTTGAAATTTTACAAGCATTGAGAATACACGAAAAAAATGTAATCTAACGGTTGATTTGTGAAAATTTATATCCAATTAAAAAATATTGAGGGATGTAACTTTACTTAAAATATATTAGGTGTAACTTTAACTCAACCCTATAAATATATAGGGTTGAGGGTGTAAACTTTGACCCAAATCTGGTTGAGGGTGGCTTAATAAAAGGGAGACATGGCTCCTATTTTATAAAATAATTTCAAATAATAAATATTTTTTTCTTCATATAGAATTATAGATACCAATACATATCTTTAAATTTTGGATGAAAGTCTGGCTTTTGACAAAGGAAAATATATAACAAGCTTTTAAGTTACTGGTCGTTGGGTTCTGTTTTAAATACTAATTTGTATATTTATAAAATATATATCCTGCAATAATTTGATCTACGTATATTGGAAGGAAAGGTGTTTAAGATTTTCACTTTTAATTCAATATTAGTAGTTGAACTAACGTTCTGTTTGTTTTAATGAAAAACTTTGTGTAAAGATAGTTTTCTGTGTGTTTTCAGTATTTGGTAGTATAAAAAAAAATGAGCCAAAAGAAAAATATCTTTGATCAACACAAAAAATATGACTTATTTTTAGAGATAGTTTTCCACTAAATATTTTTTAAATACAACTCTATTTCATAGCAAGCTAAATAAAGGAAGTTATGAGATTATTTTTCAATTCATATAAGGTTACTACCAAATATAGGAAAATGAGATAGTTTTATAGAAAATGCTTTTTAAAAAATGACTCATTTTCTAGAAAACATTATCACTAAAAAAACTATTATAATAATAAAAAAAATTCTTCTTCTTCTCATAAATAATACACATATATATATTTAATTAATTAATTTATATATTAACATATTCTAGCGGCTCTTGGTTCAAAAGCGAGCATGACTCACAACTATGAAATGGAGATAGGTTGAAACTAGCTGAGAGTAATTCCAAAAGTATGTCCATACCATATGTGATATGACAAGGATGTATATAAATAAATTCACCAACGATATTTATTTGTTTGTTTATTTTTTATTTTATGTGAACCAATGATTTTTTTTTAGAGATAATTACAACATGTTGCTAATCTCGTAGCTCAAACACTTTCCCCCCTAGGCCCCTAAGCACTTTGTGCATAGTGATATGCCAATTCAGCTACAAGGCCTTTTTCTATGTGAACCAAGGATATTTGTTGTATTGTACATACATTACATGTAGTGCAAATTATTTGTGCTATTTTTGGGTTTAACTGACGTAGCATATGAGTAACAGTTCAATTACGTGTGCATATCTGTGTGTGTGTGTTTATATATTGCAAAATTTCAAGGTGATTAAAGATCAATAGTCATGTGATCTATCAATTGTATAAATTCAAGTTTTTGTAGTTTAAAATAATGCATAAAATATGAGTTTATGGATCAAATGGTAAATAACATTTGATTGATATGAAAATTGGCATGCATGTTTAGAACATATAGAATATGTAATCCAACGGTGAAATTTTCAAAATATAAATTTATTAACAAGTATTGAGTGGTGTAATATTATTTAGAGTTACACTAAATGTAACTTGAACCTAACCCATATATATATATAAATATAAATATATATATATTAAGAGAGAGAGAGAGAGTATTTTAATAAAATATAGTGGAAAACATATAAACTAATATAGGTGTTTTTAAAAAATAGTTATGTAAAATAGAAAAAGTAAATTTTAATATAAAAATAAACAAAAAATTTTGCACGAGCTAAATAATTTAAAAATCAATCATCTACATTGATTAGACATACTGTGATCGTCAACCATCCTAAAGTACGTTGTTTTCTTTTTAATTTATTATTATTATTTTAGATGGAACTATCCTAGAGTAGTTGAGTTAACAAAAGTATTAATTGACATATTTTTCAATGAATATGGATTGGTTGGGATAATTTTATTATTATTTTAGATGGAACTATCCTAGAGTAGTTGAGTTAACAAAAGTATTAATTGAGATATTTTTCAATGAATATTGATTGGTCGGGATTGAATTAAAAATAAAAAGAACTTGAATTGGTTCGGGTTTGGATTTATAAATTTTGTAATAAGTAATCTATTCTTATCCACACTATAAATTGTTTAAAAAAAAGGTTTATTATTGATATTTTTTTACTCAATTTTGATAAAGTTTATATTTTCTTGTGTAAATGTAAACATTTAATTAATAATAAGCTTGATTATTTGAATAAGCTTGATTATTTCATTTTTTATTATTATTGCAATTCTTTTGTTGAGTATTTTCATATATTAATTACACTTAACAAGATCACCTCAGCCCAACCTAACTTGGTCTTTATGAGTTCGTTTCTAAGGTTATTATGGATTGAGTTGAGTTGGGGATTTCCCTATTCAAAGGCGTCCAATTGGGATGAAAAATGACCTGAATCCAATTCAGCTTAACTTATGCACACTCTTGTATAAACCATTTTTTTTTACAAAAAAGAATGTTCTGCTTCTTCTATAAGTAATTATAATAATGACTCTTTAAAATTTGTTCAGAATGTTGATTAAGTTTACATTCATGAAAGACGTAGGAGAGATACCAGAGTTTCATAGGTGCAAGTCTGTTGCGAATATTTCAATAATTGCAGGGGCGGCAACTGGAGATTCAGCAATGAAAAATGGGTTGAAGTTCAAATGGCTATCTGTCCCATCCAATGATTTATGTCGATCATGTGAGAGTTCTGGGGGAACTTGCACAACTGATCGTCACAGTAATTTCGCTTGCCTTTGTCATGTAGCACCAAGTCCATATAATTGTCATAGTTAGCATCTTGCTTGGAGATTAGACAGAATAAAAAGGAAAAAAAAAAGACTCCGTGAACCTACTGCAAGTAGTAAGATGCTTTTCAAACAGTACTCTGAGCTAGAATAAAGTCCCAGGATATGTTGGGATCTGATGTACGACAGGTTTTGCTATTTTCATAATTGAGTTGTAGTCTTTAATGTTTTGCAGAGTGTATTATGTACAATTTGAAGTTTTATTAAGGACATATATTAATAAAGGCAAATGCTATTGATTACCGAGGTGTGCTTGTTAAGGTAGTACTAATATAAATCTTATTTAATAAAAAAATTGAATAAATAAAATAAAATAAACATAAAATTGACCCCATAGTTTATTTTAATATTTTTATCTCTCTATAAAGTTGGTCTCACAACCTAAAAGCTACAAAAATATGACATAAAGCTGCAAAAAAGTACAATAGGCTGCAATTAACGGATACTTTATGGTGCCCGTTAACACAACCCACTACAGCATCTCCAATAGGCTCTTTAAAGCTAATTTTGGAAAGTAAACACAAAAAAAAAAAATCCTCCAACAACATCTCTAACTCTAAATTTTTTTTTTTAAAGAGTTGCTATAGTAGCTCTCTTGAAGAAGAGAGCACTCTGTAGCAATTACTGTAGTAATTCTGAACATTATTATCCCTTAAAATAATCACCCGATTGAATAAAAAATGATTTTTTCCTCTTTCTTCCATTTCTCTTTCTTCCTCACTCTCTTTCTCTCTTCTTTGTCTCAATGGCTACAAAACGCGGAACACAATCCAAACACAAAAACAATTTTTATCATAAACTAAATGAAATCAGAAAAATAAAAAATAAAAAATAAAAAAAGAGAAAAGAGAGAGACCCATATGGTTTTTGTTCTCCAACAACTCTCTCTTTCTCAAATGAGATTTGTCTTATTATGAACTTTGGTCTGTGATGGTCCGTGGAGTTGTAAAATTATGCAAGAGGTATGTGGTGAGAAATTAACTATGTACTGTCTGGAGTACAAGAAGTAGAAAAATAAGAACAAAAGTGAAGATAGAGAGAGGAGAAAGAGAAAGAGAGAGAACTGCTGGGTGTTCTGGAGTGAAGTAGAAAAGCAAAAACAAAAGTGAAAAAGTTGAAGATAAAGAGGAGAGTGGGTATACATGTGTGGAGGAGAAAAAACAAGAGAAAAAAAAAAAAAAAAAAAAGAAGAAGAAGAAGAAGAAGAAGAAACGTATGGATGAAAAAAATAAATAGAAAAAGGAAAAATAAAATAAAGAATAAGAAATCAAAATTGAGAAATTTTATCACAATATTTTCACAATATTTTTGCAATAAATTGTAAGTGATGGATTGTTATTAGCTAATATTGGCGAGTAAAAAGTAAAAAAATAATTTCAATAGTGGGTTCAAATTAAAACTAATAACAATTTACTACATATGATTTTTTTGTGAAATTATTACAAAAATGTTGTAAATGTAACATTTCTCATTAAAATTAGATGATCTTATAACTCAGTATATTGTTGTAACAAGTTCTCTGAAAGCCCGAAAATGTGTTAAAAACACAAGAGCTGTTTAGACCCCCAAATTAAAGTTACGGCTCGATAGATTTTACACTAACTTAATTCTAAGTACGGAATATTGTAAATGCAAGCGGATAAACAAACAAGCTACTCTAATCCATAATCAAGACAACACAGCAGTAAAATGGAATGTAAAAGAGTAGGGAAGAGAGATGCAAACACAAGATAACACGCCGATGTGTTATCGAAGAGGAAACCGAAGAACTCAGTGAAAAACCTCTCTGCCGCCCTCCAAGCGGTAATCGATCTACTAGACAATCAGTTGGGATACATGGGTTAGCAAGAGACCCTCCAAGCCTAATCTACCTGATGTACCTAAGCCCTCCAAGCTCCTACTCCAATAAGGCTTCTTGGAACCGTGTCTTGTCTAGCTCTCCGAATCCCGCAACAAGCTCCATGTTGCATCTGCCATCCTTGGCTTCTTCCAATACTTCCCAGCAGCACCAAAACTTCACTTAACACTCTGAAAGAGTGTGGTAAGTATTTGGGCTATCAACCTCTCAATGGTATGGAAATGGAGAGGTAGGAGTTGAGGAAAATCCACAAGCAATTGTGTAGAGAATTGTGGGTATAACAATCTCTAACTCTCAAGGTGTTTGGCTAGAGTTTTCTTTCAGAAGCTCTCCTCAATATTTGTGGGTAATGTGGATATAAATAGTGTTGGCAAAGAAAGTGTGTATCAGAATTGACAGTTTGGCAAAACAGAGTGTCTCGCGGGTGTCTTGCGGGAAGGCCTTACCCGTGAAATACTCTCGAGATACAACTGTCTCCATCCTGTCATGACTCTTTGCATTCCAGCATGTGAAAGTCACATGGGTCACTTGGCAGGATGCTTAGTCGCGAGCTACCCGCGAAAACTCTTCAGTCTTCAATTGCTTGAGTCTTCACACACTCTCTCTCTATCACATAACCCTTACAATCAAATCCCACAATAAATACAGGGTACAAAAAATTGAATAAGATTACAATCAAATTTGGCACGGAATTAAAGCCAACAAAACACATAGTTGTAAATTACAACTTTACAATCTCTCCCTTTGGCTATTCTGTGACAAAACCCCTAAAACAGACTCTAGACTTAAATGTGAGTTTGGGAATAGTGGCAAAACTCACTCACACCTAATTTAGAAGCTGTGAAGCACTTGCACGTATATACTTGTAACCTGAAACGCTTGCACACAAACAAAACTTTCATTAAACTTATGACAAGTTGAATACATGGTACGTATATGAGCAAGTAAAATGCGATCAAGTTAGTAAACAAAATAGAACAAGTAAGCATATCTTGATCAAACAGGATCAGTCATTAAAGAATGACTACAATGAACATTTAGCAAGTAAATGCTCATCCGGACACGCAATGCAACTAAGAGCAATCCCACGGATCAATAGCATGTCCAACACTCAACCAATGCAAAATACATGAAGTATTTGCATCTAGGATACAAAATCCTACTAAGGGCACAAGAGTGAGGTACTCAAGACATATTGGCAATATCTTAATAGTACAAAAAAATGCTACCAAGCAATAAGGTAAACAAAACTATTGAATATAAACTGAAATTAAAAACAGAGTACTAAAGCTTTAAATGAAAGTAATAAAAACAATAAGCAAAAACAACTATCCAAGAGTTATAAATGCTGAAACAGTTTAAACCATAAAATAAATAAAACTAAATTGTCTGTATGAACCAAAGTTTCTAAGCCTAAGCTATGTCAATGCTCTGCTCCCCCTCAAATGTGCAAGCTCCCCTTCAAAATTTTCTACCCCTTTTTGACCGAAATGGCCAAAGAGGCTAGAACTGACCAGACTCTGAATCTAATCCCTGTGCCATGGACAAGTTGTCGATCTGTGAAGACAATGCAGTGATCTGTACTCGGACGTATGCAAACTGGTCCGCGGTGTGCTGCACATGGGAGGTAAGCATTGTAAACATCTGGTCCAATCTATCCAGGAGGCGATCGAGTCTGTCTGGTCCTCGTGCTGGTGCAGAAGAGGATGGCTGTGCTGAAGTCTCTGGAGCAGAAGTGAATCTATCAATCTCTTCCTCTGTATCTCCACCCTCGCCCTCAACATGATCTTGTGGTATCGTATGCACACCTGTTTTGGAACCCTTGATGTGAGCTGTGCTCCTAGTGACTGTATATGCACCAATGGGATAGTCCCTCTGAACTACTGTTAGATCACTCGAGAGTTTGAGCCTTGTCTTCGCAATTAGGCCCATAATTAGTGAGGGAAAAGGCAAAACTGTTCTGGAATTTTGCTTCTCAATGCTTTTCTTCAACAGATGGAAGATGTGTCCACATATATCAATCTCCTTGTGAGTAAAGAGATCGTACAAAAACTTTGTCCTTGGAGCTGACAGTGTAGTGAGGTTGGTGACCAGATACAAGTTATGGATCATCACATATGCCAAAGCCCTCATCTCCGGTGAAAATGGGAATGTATTCATGGATGACTTCTTTGATGTACCACCAAGTATTTCCACCATCTCCTCTGTCGATCCCAATCTGTCTTCATATTGGACTGAGATTGGTTGAGAGGGAGGACGAATTTCCAAAAAGTCTTGAATGCTATCCTTTGTAATCACAAATTCTTTGTGCCTCACCCAGCAATCTATATGGTCTCCTTCCACAGTAGTATTTGAGAAAAATTCTTTTACGATCTTTGAGTAGACAACCCCAACCGGGTTCAACAGCTTGGTCCAAGTCATTTCTTTGAACACCTCAGGGATGAAGGTGTCCTCAAGGGATTCTAGCTAGACCACCCTCTCCATAATAATGGTTGCTCTTTTGTAGCAGTCATTGTATTTCATATCAGCCTCAACAGACTTGAAATTGTCAGAATCAGTGCGAGAACATTTTGTGGATTTTTTGGTCGCAGAATGTTTGGTAGGAGACATCTGCACAAATATCACAAAGAACAAGAAACAAAAACAAGTGCACAGGCACAAAAACAAAGCACAAAAACTTGATTAGATTCAAGTTAGTCTAAATCAGAGGTAAAACTACCTAAAGCAGAGCAAAAACAACTCAATACAACATGCTAAAACAGTTAAAACATGTAAACATAAACACAATGCATGAATTTAAATGACTGTGCATGTGTGTGTATGTGTTGTGCATGTGTTGATGCATGTGTGTGTATGTGTTGTGCATATGCTGATGCATGTGTGTGCAACATGAGATGCATGAGGTGTGCCTAGTGATTCATGGCATGGCAATGTGCGGGACAAAATGGGCACAATGTGTAAACACACAAACATTGACCAAAACATGATAAACATGATCAATCAAGATAAAAACTAAGCATTGGAACTCAGTTGAGTCCAATTCAACACAAGAATGTCACTAGGACATTCTGTCAAACACCTAGCATGCAACAGTGAATTCCAACTATGAACAATGCATGAACATGTAGAAATCTGCCTCAATACAAGCTTAGAATGCCTCAAGGGGCCAACACAGATACACAAACATCAAATGGGACTCAGCCCAATAAAAGATTTTGAAAAATTTTCACAAAAACTAAGAACCCCAATCCAATTTTCGAAAATACCCAATTTTTGAACCCTTACTTAAATTTTTGCATAATCTCAGAAAAACATGAAGAAAATGGTTTAGAAAACATACCTTGAAGTTGGAAATGCAGAAAATAAACTTGAGAGTGATGGGGTTTGAGTGGAAAATGGTTTTGGGTTGAGGGGGGGTCGAGAGAGTCTAAGCGAGGGAAATGAGAGTGTATTGAAAACCTGTCACAACTGCTACATAAAGTTTGAAAACACGCGTTTTTAGCGGGTTAGGTAGTAGTGTGACAGTAGTGATACAATCGCGAGAATGGCCACTGAAGCGCAAAAGCTTTCAAGAGAAGCTGTTAGTCGCGAATAAGTCGCGAGACAGTCGTTGTATGAACTTGAAAATTTTTCAGTTTTTGCCTAAAAACATTTCGCGAGAAGAGTTTAGTCGCAAAATACTCGCGAGGCAGTAGCGAGACTTTCGGTATGAAAAAGTGACTTTGTAATTTCCCTTAAGCACATTTCGCAGGAAGCTTTAAGTCGCGAGCTTCTCGCGAAAACGCCTCTGAACCAGTTTTTGAATAAAAACACAAAAATGCAATTTGAACAAAAACTAAAGGCACGAAAGTATAAAATCACTTTCAAAAACATATAAAACACTCAAAAATCTTTTTGGGTTTGATCAGCAAGTACTTGAGCATACACATCACATTTGAACATGTACAATCACACAAATGAGATAAGCATTAATTGAATCAAAGTCTTGTGTGTTGTGGGTGAGTATCAAATGTGAAATAGTCCTTAGACCAGAGTGAAACTTCAATGATCAATTCAATCAAATCATACGCAACTGGTACGAAATCAAGTGGACTATCTCAATTATAGAAATGAGCATATATGACCTCCCACAAGAGAATGATTACAAATCATAGAAGCTTTTCATTTGGCTTTTGCATAAATCATAACATTCGTCCTTTTTGGATAATACATCTCTTTTTGAGATCGGTACTTGAAATTTTTGATATTTCAACTTTTAGATTTAGCCTTTGGCTTTTTGAGCACCATACATTTTAATACAAAAGTTGCTTTCCCTTTTTCCTAGTCAAATATTAGTATGTGCGACAGGTTTTTGCAACTCATTATCTCTTTTAATTTGGAGATTTACATTTGGTGAGCTCTATAGCAAAAACATAAAAATAAAGTGGGAAGAGATATAGGCACAAGTCTATGCAAATATCAAAACCATCAAGACTATTGACCAATCATTCATGACAAGCTTGAAGATCTATTTACAACAATCACACATAGTTTTCAAGATTTCTCCCACAAAGATATATGTGCATACATAACAAACTAAGCTCGTAAATGCACTACGCCATTAGTACGAAGGTACTAGGCTAAACTCACATTTGATATACACAACACAAGTGATCAAACTTTTTGAAGATTTTTCAATTTTTATGGGTTTTTGAATTTTTTGAACACACTAAAAAACAGAGCAGGAAAAGTAAGATCAACAAAAACAGGTATAAACCAAAACAAGAAAAAAATGTTAATAACCAGAAGCAGTTGACACAAATAGAATTATGCATGTCAAGATGCGTAAACAAATGTCCCTAAACATTGGAAGTATTAATGCATGGACATAGGAGGTTATCATGCATGAGTACCCTTCTTTACTCACACGTCACGTGCGTTTGGGGTGATATCCCTATAGGATTGGGAGCGAGTGTTGTGGCCTTTAAACCATCTAGAGAAGCTTGCCAAACAGGTGGTGAATGTATTGATCATTTTCATCACATCCATCACTCCAGAATCACCATCTCGACCTCTTGATTGCTTAACAACCCAATTCCTTTTGTCATTTCTTGGTCCTCTTGACCTCTGATCACTTGCATTCTTCAATGCCTTCAGCTTATGACAATTTGGTCTGGTGTATCCTTGAAGTCCACAGTGATGGCAGCAATGTTTAATTCTCGGACCTCTTTGTGACTTTGGAGGTGATTTCCCTTGAACCTTAGGCTTGACCACTAATTGGTTAGGGGGCTTATTCAACACCCGTCGGTCAACCACGTTCTTATTATTCTCCTCCTTCACTTTCTCAACCCTTGTGGTAGTTACCATCGGATCTTTGGCTTTTACAAACTTCACTTCCTTGGAAACATTGACAGCCGAACTACTTTCTCCAGTGTATCCTAATCCGGTTTTGTTGGAGAAAGGTTTTTGATGAGAAAGGACTTCATCAAGCTTCTTGGGGGAGACTTGCTCTACTTTAGCATTGGCTTGAACCACCTCAAGCTCAAGAAATTTTATCTTTGCCTTCTATAACGCATTAGAAGACTTCTATAGTCCTCCTTTGCCTTCTTCATCTTTTTAACAGCTGCCTTGGCCACCCTTACATATTCTCCAGACTTCTCAAGAAAGGAATTGTAGTTCTCTTGAAGGCCCGTTGAACTTTCATCTTCTTCAGCATCTGATTCTTCTACAACTCCCATTGATTCCTCTTCACTATGCTCCCCAAGCTCTTCTACAAGCAAACTTAAGTCTTCTGAAAACTCAACATGAGCAATAGTCATAAAAATGGAGTAATTCCCTTCTCCATCATAGCTCTCTTCCGAATCTGAATTGGAAGAGTCCGAATCACTGAGAGTTGTGGCATATGCCTTGCCCTTCATTCTCAAATAATTAGGACATTCTTTCTTGACATGCCCATGTCCATTGCACTCGAAGCAAGTGATTCCTTGAGTAGATTGAGACTCCTTCCCATTTTTCTTCCTAAATTTCTTCCTATCACCCTTGGGAGATGAAAACTTTCCTTTGTTGAAAGGCTTCCCACTGTTGTTCATCTTCAGAAATTTTTGGAAGTTCTTTGCAAGGAATGCTACTTCCTTCTCCACATCATCCTCTTCGAAGGAGTTGTCCATTCTCTCGGTGATGGTTTTAAGAGCAAGAGATTTGCTCGATTTATGAGAAGGCAGTCCCAGCTCATATGTTTGGAGAGATCCAATTAGCTCTTGGATTTTGATCTCATCCAAGTCTTTACTCTCTTCTATAGCTGTGACTTTTACTCGGAAACTCTCCGGTAAAGACCTCAAAATCTTTCTCACCCCCTTAGAATCTTCAATCTTCTCTTCGAGATTGAGCTTGGCAATTACAATTTCATTGAGCTTTCCATAGAAAGAATCGAAAGCCTCATCATCTCCCATCTTAAGTTCTTCAAATCTAATGGTAAGCATTTGAAGCTTCGTGTCCTTGACTTTCTTGGTACCCTCATAGGTCGTCTCAAGGATCGTCCAAGCTTCCTTAGCTATCTTCACGTGCGATATCCTGTGAAACTCATTAGGGGACACACCACAGAATATAGCATTAATGGCCTTACTATTCACATTAGCTAGTGCAAAAGCTGCCTTGTCCCATTCGGACTTGGCAATTGTGGATTTAACATACCCATTCACAACGGAATCTCATACGAACTCATCTATAGCACACAAGAAAGCCCTCATTCGGACCTTCCAAAAATCATAGTTGCCTCCATCAAAGGATGGTGGGGCATTAAGAGATTGTGACCGGTCCATCACAAAGGGTCAAGGAACACACTCAGTTATTTAAACCACAGCGAGTGTACCCGCTTTGATACCAATTGAAAGCTCAAAAATGTGTTAAAAACACAAGAGCTGTTTAGACCCCCAAATTAAAGTTACGGCTATATAGATTTTACACTAACTTAATTCTAAGTGCGGAATAGTGTAAATGCGAGCGAATAAACAAACAAGCTACTCTAATCCATAATCAAGACAACATAGCCGTAAAATGGAATGTAAAAGAGTAGGGAAGAGAGATGCAAACACAAGATAACTCGCCGATGTGTTATCGAAGAGGAAACCAAAGAACTTGGCGAAAAACCTCTTCGCCACCCTCCAAGCGGTAATCGATCCACTAGACAATCAGTTGGGATACATGGGTTAGCAAGAGACCCTCCAAGCCTAATCTACCCGATGTACCTAAGCCCTCTAAGCTCCTACTCCAACAAGACTTCTCGGAACCATGTCTTGTCTAGCTCTTCGGATCCCACAACAAGCTCCATATTGCATCTGCCATCCTTGGCTTCTTCCAATGCTTCCCAACAGCACCAATACCTCACTTAACACTCTAAAAGGGTGTGGTAAGTATTTGGGCTATCAACCTCTCAATGGTATGGAAATGGAGATGTAGGAGTTAAGGAAAATCCATAAGCAATTGTGTAGAGGATTGTGTGTATAACAATCTCTAACTCTCAAGGTGTTTGGCTAGGGTTTTCTCTCAGAAGCTCTCCTCAACATTTGTGGGTAATGTGGGTATAAATAGTGTTGGCAAAGAAAGTGTGTATCAGAATTGACAGTTTGCCAAAACAGAATATCTCGCGGGTGTCTTGCGGGAAGGCCTTACCCGCAAGATACTCGCGAGACACAGCTGTCTCCATCCTGTCATGACTCTTCGCATTCTAGCATGTGCAAGTCACATGGGTCACTTCGCGGGTTGCTTAATCACGAGCTACCCGCGAAAACTCTTCAGTCTTCAATTGCTTGAGTTATCACACTCTCTCTCTCTATCACACAACCCTTACAATCAAATCCCACAATAAATACTGGGTAGAAAAGATTGAATAAGATTACAATCAAATTTGTCACGGAATTAAAGCTAACAAAACACACAGTTGTAAATTACAACTTTACATGCTCAATGATATTTGTTAAAAAAAATTATTGGAAAATTTAAAAATATTTCCGTTGGAAGATTAAAAAATATAGATGTTGAGAATTTGAAAAAGATAACCATTATGAATGGATAAAGGAAGATTAAAAAAAGAATAAAGAAAGAATGAAGAAATAATATTTTAATGGGATAGAAAAAAGATATAAAGTCTGTTAGAAAGTGTATTTGAAAAAGTAAGTAAGTAAAAGGTAAAAGTCACTGTTCATACTCCAAACAGTACAAAAATTTGGAGAGACTGCTAGAGATGCTCTTAATAAAACCCTTATCCTATATAGTGTAAAACTTTGTGTTGATATTATTTGCAATTATTCGAGTAAAGGTAGAGGAATTTGGGTGATGGATTTTACTAGAAGAAAGGGAAATAAGGGCTTCCATTTTTCTTTATTATATATAAAATTATTATCTTAGGTATTTTTTTTTACCTGATTTTGTTGAGTTAGGTGGAGCCTAGTTTGTATTTAATTCGAATTATAACATAATCTGATATATATATAAAAGTGCTTCAATTCTAATGGGAGATTTTCTGAGGTAATATTCAGCCCATTTTTAGCCCATTGTGGATCCTTTGTGTAGGATATAAATACTATTATTTCTAATCAGGGTAGGTCATGTTGTGGAGAGAGAAAAATCATATTGCCGCATCTTGTATTTTTCCCTAAAAATAGTAAATTACTGCAACTTCATAGACGTAGGAAAATTGTCGAACCATGTCGTTTCCTGTGTTGTGTGATTGCCTTGTGTGTGTATTATTTTTCTATTTATTTTTCGCCTCTCGCAGATCTGAAAATTCGTATATATTCCTAACAGATCTTATTGAGACCAGGTTTGAAATAGAATTTCCGATATGTTCAGTTTTCCTGTCTAGTTCTTACCCTCTATTTCATCCACCCTCCACCAAAGGTTTTGCATTATGTAAATCTATTTGCATTTCCAAAGTTGTTGATAACAAATGATGAAATATTTGGTTCAAGCATTCACTTCTTCAAACATTACGATGGAAATTGAGAAAAAAATTAACATATAATAATTTTTGAGTCATTTGAAACTCTAAGTCAACTATATGGTAATACAAATTGAGTCACTTGATATTAAAATACAAAAAATGGTAGATGATTGAAATAATTAGAATAAATATTAAATTTTATTTTAATTTTGGCAATATAATTTTAACTTCTTGAAATTTAGATAATAGAATTTTACCGAAATTAAACTATCCTAACAATTAATAAGAGAAATAAAATTTTAATTGGAGTATACTTTTTAATTTCTTGAAATATAGCAGACAAAATTTTAGCTAAATTAAAGCACCTAGTAATTAATAATATAAATTAATTTTAATCAAAAAGAGTGCAACCACTTTTCACAAGGAGAGGATAACTAATTTTTTTTAAAAGAGAGAGAAAATATCTTGAGAGAAAAATTAACATATAATAATTTGTTAATTTTTATTTTATTTATTTATTTATTTTTTAAGAATCGAGAAAGGAATTACTTGATGCAACCCCTATTTCTAGAACTCAACTTTTTTTATTGCATGTTATAATGATTTACAAAATAGTCTTCTCTTAAACTGATCATCTTTACATTACAACTCTCACATCTTGTATGCTAACATTAATTAATATGGCGTGATTTTCATGTTTATAGTCGAGTTTCCTTTAAAAAATAAAACTCATTTTTTTTAAAGATGATTTTTCTTTAAAATAGTGAAACTTTCATTTAAAAAAAAATGAGTATTATCGTGCTCAAAGAAATGTAGAATTTATTTCAGAGAGACAAATTGAAGAAAAGCTTATTTCATTGCTATTTTAGTAAATAATTTTTCTAAAATATACTATTTTACAAAAAAGCCCAAATTTAAGGAAGTTGTTTGAGCTGGGCCTTGGGCTTGACATGTAGTGCGTTTTGTTTTGGATTGGGTTTAATAGGGCCTTGGTCCTTTTGTATACTAGTTTTCTTTTAGGTAAATTACAAATTGCACTCCTAAAGTTTGGGGTGTTTAAATTTTACATCCTAAAATTTTAGAATTTGGATTTTACCTCTTAAAGTTTGGAGATATTTGAATTTACAACATGATGTTTCAGAATTTAGATTTTACCCCTTAAAATTTGGAAGTGTTTAGATTTTACCATTTAGGGGTGTAATTTACAATTTACCATTTTTTTTTAATTATATAATTTGTTATCTTTTAATTAGTCAACGGTAGCATATTTGATATTTCTTAGCTAATAAGGAAGGGCTCCTCTTTAGTTTAATCCCCAGCCTATGAAAAGGCGCTTTTATATAAATAAATAAATAAATATATTTATATATATATATATGGGTGAAAGTGAAACACGTAGCTAGGCCTCGACACCCAAATATTAATGCACTTGTTTTTTTTTTTTTGGAAAATTTATAATTTAATAGTTGAGGAAGAGAAATTTAAACCCTTTTCTAGTTGGAAACACTAAAGAGTGCTAGTTAAACTACAAAATTTTTGATATTAATGCACTCTTTTATGCATTTACATTTTTAATTTTTTTTGCTATTTCTTTTCTTTCTCCCTTTACTCATTTCTTCTCAACCCGCCCATTGCTAATAATCACATACATATATGCGCTGTTGGACAATTTTTGTGTTTTCCATCAAAATCTATGTTTTGCTGCATAAATTCAAGAAATATAAAGGATTCTTGTAGTGTGTTTGGAAGGCAGGATTTGAGCACATGAATTTGGATTTAAGTGATTCAAATCTAAATACCTTATTTGAATAGTTTACAAAGGGTGAAGGATTTGGATTTGATGAACCAAGGATTTTCAACCTTAAAATCCTTGAATTTGAAATAACTTCTAAATATGAGATTAAATTCTATAAGGATGTGATATAAAACCTAAGTTTTAAACCCTCCAATCTCAATAGGTCACATCATCTTATCACATATAAAAAAATAGGCACAACTACATCTAATCAATTATAATACCCATTTGAAAATCTAATCCAACTTAGTGTTTATTGAAATGTTATTAGGTGTGGTAAGATGTATTGAGTTTTACGTAAAAAACTTATGTGACAATCTTTTATTAGACAGTCCATCCTTACTAAATTTAGACTCTTTTAGAAATCAATATGACATACCAAACATTTGTGGATTTGGAATTAAGCCATTTCAAATCGACCACTTTAAAATTCACATTTTTAAATACAAATCCAAATTCAAGTATTCAAACACAACCATGAATCATGAGATTATAGATCATCAGAACTTTTTTTTGGGAGTAAACAGTAATACATATTAGAACACACACAAAAATGGTAATATTAGTATTTTAAACCGGGTTTATAATATATTTCATAATTAGAGTACAACTACAAAAGGGCCTAACCTTTGTAGTTGTAGACTGGGATTATAAACAGCAGATACTAGACACACACAACCAATGTGGGATAAACATCCCTATCTCGATTCTAGTGGCTTGTATCCAAACTCATGTGGCGTTTCCCCATGCATTTGAGGGGGATGTAGAGTAGCAGATGCAGTAATAGATGAAGCAGCAAGTGCTGCACGAGGATGGATGCAACTGCCACTGATGACTGATGAAGGAAGATAGTGCAACAATGTCGTTTTGAGTTCAGTCCTCAAAGTTAAGAGATCAGCCACAAAACGCACCGTATCACTTAAAGAAAATGTGAAATGCAGCTTTTGGAGTATTTTAAACTGGGTTTATAATACATTACATAACCAGAGTACAACTATAAAAGAGTCTAACCTTTGTAGTTATAAACTGAGATTATAAACAGCGGACGCTAGATTATCAGAACTAACTCTAGAGATTCATCTGCAATAACATGAGTGTTATTAAGGATATTACCAATTTACCAAAAGTCTTGTAACTTAATTAGTTAGCATCTTCTAGTATTGTATGAGTGGTTTTAAGGAATAAGGATATTACCATTTCACCAAAAGTCTTATAACTTAATTATTTGGTACCTTTTTATTTCTAGCTAATTGATACATCCAGGGTCTAAACCTCTCTCCCCTTTTAACTATTGAATTATAAAAAAAAGAAAAAAAAGAAAGAGATATTACTAGTTTTGTTACATAGTCTTTACAAACTAAAGTGTCTACAATATACTAATTAATCCAGAATCCCAAAAGGATTATGCTCATGTAATATTTCATATCAAACACGAACTCAGAGTTTAGGGTCTCAAGCCTCCAACTTCAACTAATTTTTGTTGACTGTAGTGTTTTTTACTTTGTGGGGCATGGTGTGGTTGGTTTGAAGTTTGAACTGCCACAACCTTATGTCGGTTATGTAAACCGAATGATCTTGTGTACCTGAGTTGGTTCTCGACAATACTACTGCCGAGTGCCAAAATAGTGATATTTTCCTATTTAGTTTGAATATTGAACTGCTTAGCTATATTGTTCAAAAATTAAGGATATATATATATACACACACGCTAGAGTAATCACACATGCTTTTCGCATGTAATAAAGCTTTTTTTATTTATATATTTTTTGGGTTTAATGTTATAAAGTTTAAAAGTGATATATAAATAACCATTTGTATATATATATATATATTTTTTTTTTTTTTTAAAGGTAAGGTAACGTGGAATAATTTTCTTAGTTGGTGATAAACCAATTCTTGATCCACCACATGTGAGAATGAAGGGGGTAACCAACAAAAGAATAAAAGGTCTGTTGGAAAAGGGAAAGAAAGAAAAAAGTTAAAAGTACAACCACTTCTCAAGTTCCACAAGCTAGTTCTATGATGCATGGTAATTTCAGTTCTATTAATTCAAATATTGTTTTCCTTAGTTTTATCAATTAATTTTAATTTTGCTTCTATAACTCTTTGTCTAGGAGAATCTACAGCCTTGTTTTTTCCACCCGAGATGTGTTGTGATTACCCTATGGTTAGCTCTACAAGAATGTTTCAAGAAAGTTTCTTTTTACCACAATTGAATCAAATACTTTCTATAACTAAAGTTCATCATATTCTTTTATTTATATTATTTTTTAATTATGATATTTTTTATGTAAAGCTCTAACTCATCAAAGGATGACACAAGACTTTGAAGAATCTTGTATAGCTTTTATGACAACTTTTTGGACAGGGAAATTAGTATTTTTGGTAGTTCTTCATTGCATGTAAAGAGTGGCCAATTTTATCACCCTCAAAATGTTTGACAAAATGCCTAAGCCAAACTGAAAAGGAGGCTTGGACTAAGACTTGAGGATTTGAGGCAAGTGTATATCATGAAAATAAAACATCCTTTTCAAGTGGTATCACTCAAAGAGGCGTCCTCCAAATTCTTACTATGCATGATCTTGATTCTTTTGTACCTTTCTAAATGAGGCCTGTATCAGCACTCAAAGTTCAAAGACGGCAGGAAGGACTATTTGTGGATTGTAGTGCAATGGCTGAAAGTGAATATTATAATTAACCAAAGTCAGTCAACACACTCCACTTAAAGCACAAACATCTGGTAGGGTAGTTAATGTGTGAAAGAGTTCCTATAATTGGGTAGGGAAGTCCTTCCAAAAAAAAGCACTATGATTTTTATGCTGGTGGAGCTTAGGGCCAATACAAATTTAAAGAGAATGTGGAAGCATTTCATAGGATCATGTACTAGACCTTCAAATCTTAATAATAGAGCAAACTGTGTGTAGCATTTTACCTATAAGTTTTTATGGCTTTCACAGGATTCAACCTAGATTTCTTGTGGGTGCAACAGAATAGAGATGTAGATCTCATCATCAATTATGATTGCTCCAAATGCCTTGCATAAGTTGGCAAATCTTCTAGGAAGAGTTGTCATTTAGGATTTTCTTCCCTTTGTCAAATACTTATGTTAGTTGCTATTTTTTAAGAATAGGTTGCTATATCCAAAGCAGTTGCTTCATATAAAACTATAATGGTATTGAAAGTTTGAAACAATGAATTTGAGTTCATAATTACACAGGGTGCTAAGCACTGAATTATATCATATTGTAGGTTCTATCATTCACGTCTTCTTGCATTGTAGAGGAGGTTGGCGTGTAGGTTTAAAGAAAATAAATGGGATTATAGGAGGATAATCCTTGCATCAAGATTGTTAGGCATAATACAACTTCTCATATTCTATAGATTTCTCTTGCATCGCATGAGTTAGTGACTAGTAATCTATATATATCTAAAAGCTGAAGCGTAGCATTTATTGTTGCTACGCTCCAGTTGAGCCACATCATCCACTCATTTCCATTTTCCTCTCTCTTATTTTTCACTTATTTTTTTCTTATTAATTCTCAACTTATTATTACACTTTTTCTAACCTTTCCCTTCCCTTTACCTTTTCATCTCCCCAATCCTAATATCACTCTTCCTCTATCTCTTTATCTTCTTTTTATTTTTGGCTTTTCTTATTCCCATCTTCTTATTATAAATTTGCAATTCTTTCTCCCATTTTATGCATAGTTTTCCTACACAAAAGGTTCTCTCTCTCTCTCTCTCTCTCTTAATTTTTTTTCTTCACATTTTGGTAGATTGTTTTTCTTGCATCTCTACTATAGATTGATTAATATTTGTGTTCTTAAGAACTTTACTTTTGGTTGATGTGATTTAGCTTTTGTGTATTTTAAGTTGTTATATTTTTTTCTTTTCTTTGATTTTATATATATTATCATATTGCATTATAAAGATAATATATAAAGATATAATGTTATTCTATTACATAGTATGTCATAGATAATTTGGTGTTTATTACTATATTTCTAATTTTTACTCTTTTTCATTGAGAATTTTATGAGGTACATTATCTTTTAAAATTTGAGCAAAAAAAGATTGACTACAGAGTTAAAACTCAAAAATAACGACAGTAGACAACTTACATTAAAAATTTTCAATATATATTATGCATTGCAAAAATAGAGTAAGCAGACAACTCACATCAAATCCGCATCATTTGTAGAATCACAGATTAATTATATGAGCAGTACCCATCTAAAATGTTGCTTAGTTTGTTCTCTCTCTCTCTCTCTCTCTCTCTCTCTCTCTCTATATATATATATATATATTCGTGTGAGATTTCCCTGCCTATTTCAGCATCTCTCTGGAGCAGCTACTTTCTTCCTCCCAGATGGAGCATCCAGTTATGACAACACCACCCTTTTCACTAACCTTCCGTGCCATCTTTCTTCTGTTCCACCCCATATCAATCTTAAAATTTTCCTTAGCTACCACACTTTCAAATGAGACTAATAAACTCGCACTGCTCGAATTCAAGTCCCACATATATAGATAAGCCTCTCAGTGTCTTGGCTTCTTGAAATAAATCTTTCCATTTCTACCAGTGGGTTGGGGGTCACCTGTGGCAACAAACACCAAAGAGCCATCTGTTTGGACTTGCAAAACAAAAATATGGTAGGCACCATATCACCCCACATTGGAAATCTTTCTTTCCTTCAATCCCTTGACTTTTCAAGTTAACTCTTTCCATGGTGGAATTCCAAGTCGATTATTTTAAGATGACATATTTTAGTAAAATATTAACATCTAAATTTCTAATGATGACTTTACACATTCTAAAATAATAATTAAATACATGTAACTTACCAACTATAATAATTCTATTATCATTATCACTGACAACATGTAGTCATAAAATACGCTATATATCAACAACAAAAAGTAGGAATTCTTCAATAGACATATCATCCTTTTTTTTTTTTTTTTTTTGGGTTCACCCTTCTCATAAGCATTTTATCAAACATTTGACATAGAGCTACAAATTGTGGGATTATCCTCAACATACC
Organism: Notholithocarpus densiflorus; assembly: GCA_030021035.2. NCBI lineage: Eukaryota > Viridiplantae > Streptophyta > Magnoliopsida > Fagales > Fagaceae > Notholithocarpus > Notholithocarpus densiflorus. Next base: position 401,229 of record JARYZH020000224.1, on the reverse strand, counting down.
ACTTTGCTGGTGGCAATCCATATTAAAACTCCAATATATTTACCATTATATATATATATATATATATATATATATATAGACACTAAACATATTAAATATTAAAATATTCAATATTGGACATAAAAAAATTCAATATTGCGTTATGAGTTTATGACCTTACACATTCTCTTGAACGATCACATGAACATTAAATTATTCCAAAGTGCATTATGACAAAATAAATTGTCACATGAACAAAATAGTAGAAAACACACCCATAAAGAAAATAAAAGAAAATACACCCATCAATAAACTCTAGATTTTCTTTACTGAGATTGAGATGTGATTTCTTCGATCAGAGATTTTCATTTAACAAAAAGTCATCATCACAATTTGGTAAGTAATGTGCTAACAATACTGTCGATCTTCCCTCTATTTTGTTTTATTTTGGTGTATTTTAAATGTTTTCCAATTCTTCTTTTGAGTAATGGTTATTTTCCTTGATCGCAATTTACCATATTGCTTCCATCACATCGAAATACATTACTATCTTGCTAATTCCATGTTTTGTTTTAGTACATTATCTCTTGCCTCCCATTTGTTTCTTTTCTTTTATGAATGGTTTTGTTATTTTTTAAACTAAGTACTGCATAAATTCTTGCTAAAATCCTTTAATCTCATCTACATCTATGCTAATTTATAATTTCTTTCTTAGGATACCTTGGAAGAAGAAACAAAGTATTATGATTGATAGGTATGGTGCTTCTCTTTTTCTTTGTAGTAGGGATTATATCTTTTACATATATATATATATATGGTTTTTTCATTAATTTTTCCACAAATTAAAATGTAAATAACATTATGGTGAGTTAGACATACTAAAGGTTTATTTATTTATTATTTTAAGATCTAATCTCTAATTCTTACCGTTTATAATTTTTAAGGAAATAGCTTTGGGACACTTACAATGTTTAACTATTGCATCCATTTTATGACTATGGACATGCATACAATATTGCTATATGTTTTCCACGGCAATACTAATCTCCATTACTTTGGAATTAAAAATTCTCTCAACTAAAGCATATAATTTGATGTAATCTCATTCTTAGGAAATCCTGCAACCTAATTCAAATCATGCTAGACAAATAGATAACATATATATATATATATTAAAATAGAAAATAATGGTCCAAGATGAATTAAATCATATTACTTCACCTCAGTTAGCTTAAACTTATCTCATTCTCAAGGGGAAAAAAGAGCTTAAAATTAATTATCTCTTATTTTGAGTTCAATATGTTCTTTGTAATTATTAAAATAGAGCTTAATGACTGTACCATTCTACATGAATTAAATCATCATACCTTATTTAGCTTAAATTTATCTCTTATGATGAGTTCAATTTAGTTGTGATTTGTTGCTCTTCAATATATAATACTCCTTAAATATAAAAAAAATATAATAGATAAATAAATTAGAAAAGCAACTAAGCCATGTTGTTCTATTTTATAAAATGATTGACCTGCTCAATGTAATATATATTTCTTTTGTACTTTTTCTTATATTCATCTACATAAACTTTACAAGTTCTTGAATTGATTAGAATCTCAGAGAACCAAATCCATTAAATATAGAATTAGTGCAGTGACTAAAAGAGCTTGACGTCGTCCTAATGTCCTTGAGGATGTGGCCCAGCTCGCCCCCAGAATCTCAGAGAACCAAATCCATTAAATATAGAATTACTACCATAACATTTTTTTTCTTTAGGATAATAAGTGATAAATGGCTGTTGGGTTTTCTATTTTTCTTTGTAAATAGTTGTTTCTGGTCATTTTGGGTGATGACGCTGGTATTACTAATTAAATTCTCTTACATTATTTTATTTTTTGGTCACTAAAATTCTGTTTACTTTCACATATGTCACACTTTTTAGCAAGTGTTTCGACTATATATATATATATATATATAATTTCCTTGGCAATTCTACAATCAGCAATGCATTACTCTTTTAGTAAAATTTATAATTTATTGCATTTATTGTTCACACGCGATAGTTTATTATTCATGATGTTTCTCTCTTCCTTCTTAATTACTAGGACATATTTAACAATTATTATCATATTTTACACCACAATATGAATTGGATTTGCAATTAAACTTTTTTTTTTTTGTTTAGGCTTGGTGCTTCACAAAAAAGTGTGCGATTCTTTGTAGTTTTCTTTAGAAATTCTGCATGGCTTAATCTCGCTAGGTTCACTTTTCATGATCATTAGTTTATATGTTGTGATTTGGGCAAAAGCTGAAGACTTGGAAGAGATCAAACAAGATACAGTTATAGAGCAACTACAAGAATCTTTTAGAGAACAAGAATATTAAATGTATGAATCTGTCAATAACTCAACAAAATGTAATGATTTCATGGTATTCAAAAACAAATATGAACATGTATAAACAATTCTATCATGAATACATTTGCTTTCCTCTACCCCTTTTGTGTTATTTCTTGATTGACTAAGATTTACTGAATATTTAGCTTCAGTTTTTCATGTTTATTAAATTGGGGAGAAAAAATTATGTAATAGTTGATTCTCATATATGAGTTTAGTGACTATCAAAATATAAATTGTTACATGTTCGTTAAATAAACAAAGTGTGTATAAATTGCTCATTAACTTCTTCAAAAATGCAAAATAATGTTAGCTTCAATCTGAAATAATTATGATTTATTTTCATGTTCTAATTATGATTTATTTGATGCATATCTCACTATATTATATTATAACGTGTTACAAAATATCTTACCATATATAATAATTGAAAGTAAAATGCAACATGTTTCCTTGCAAAAAAAAAAAAATCAAAATATAGACTTCTTTACTTACTATTGATTCTTAAAAAAAAAAAAAAAAAAAAAAACCTTACTAAATATATATTATTTATAACAATATAATCACATTATTTTGAGATGGATTTGGGACTATTACTTATAAGTCTCTACTACTATTCTCATTTTATATTTCACAAAAAAAAAAAAAAAAAAAATTACAACATTAAATTTTCTCGCGCAACGCGCGGGTTTGCGACTAGTATATATAAAAAATCGAAGATGTTTGACTTTCGATTGACCTCGTACTATTGGGTTTTTGATGCCTTGCAATCTTATAGTTGTCCCCTTAAAACAATTTGATCATTGATAAAAAATAAAATAAAAAATAAAAAAATAAAAATCTTAGAAAAACTAATCAAAGACTTTGTGCTCCTCTGTTCCAAAACCAACATAGTGGTATAAGACCTTTTGGTTTGATTAAAGAATAAGCTGGGCATGAAGATTTGAGATAGGAAAAAAAAAGTTTGTGCGAAAGCCACGACAATGGAGTGTTTAAGCAACCAAAATATGGGAGCCCTACAACCTTCATTTCTTTTCTTTGTTGGGGAAAACTGTGATTTCTAGTTTGTGAACATGAGAACCATATTTCATTCACATGAAATTGAAAAAGAGGTAACTTTGTGAAATGCTCAAAAACAGCTGAATGAGCATAGGAAGAAAGATGCAGAAGTTCTTAGCTCCATTCAACAGGCAGTAGCCGACACATTTTTTTTCAAGAATTATCAATGCAACTAAAACAAACAAGGCATGGGACACCCTTCAAAAGGAGTAGAGAGGCACCATGAAGGTAGGAACCTTAAAAATTCAATCTTTGAGAATAAATTTCAAAACATGAAAAAAGAAAGGAGAGCTTTTGAAAGATTATTTTTCTATACTCATGGTCATTAAGGTTGTGAATCAAATGAAAACATAAGGAGAAAATATTCCCTCCCAATCAAAGAATTGTTAAAAAGATTCTAATTAGTTTACTGAAAAAGTATGTCCAGTTCAGTTTGCTGCTGAACTTGGTCTTCACAGAGTAATCTTCGAAGGGGATTTGGCTATTGTGATCAACGCGGTTTCTCAGAGAAATGCAGTGCTGGCTTCTTATGTTTCGTGGAGGATTTTCGATGTTTAGTTTCATCTTTTCAGTTTTTTGATTTCATTCATGTTCACCGTACTGGTAATTTGGTGGCTGATGCTTTGGTTAAAAAAGCTAAGAACATAGTACGTTGTCAGGTTTCGTTTGAGGCTATGCCTGAAGACATTGTGCCTTCGATTGGTTTTGATGTTCATTAGTTTGGTTGTTTAATATATTCCCGGGCTTATTGTCTGGCTTCTCAACAAAAAAGAAAAAAAGAAAAAGGTATGATCATATTGTTGCCATTATTGAAGTAACTAAATATATTAATGATTTGGGTAGTTATAAATTAATGGGTTTAATTAAAACGTTTGAGTGAAGGTTGAGAGTAGGCGCTCCGAAAAATCAATAGAAATTAGAAAGTGTCTTTCAATCCAAGCTCAATGTTGACTCCTGAAATTATAAACAAATAAAAAAAGACTCAAAATTTTGATCAGTACAAAGGTGAATCTTCTAGGTGTGGAAGACATGAAAGAGGAAGGAGATATTTTAAAAAGTGGAGTCCACTCAACAAAAATGTGAAGTTTGTAAAAGTAGGCATGTGGATAAAAATTGTTTATTCCGGGAAAAATCTCAATGTATAGCAAGAAATTTAAGCATATTAAAGAATTGTGTTAATCGAAATATCACATAATTTAGGAAACTTCCAAAAAAATTTGGGTTCTCCCCTAAATTCCTGTCAACCGAACACTCTGGAATTTGTCCTTTCCAATTTAGTTACGGTTGCACAAGATTTATGATTGAAGCATCATTATCCACAATCAATCATCAAATCCTAAAAATTAGAGCGTCTAGCAAATAATTCTCACCTAGGGTGAGTCTTTCTTCTCATTCTGGGTGAGTGCTCCATCTCACGCTGTGTGAGTTAGTTAGTTTTTTTTTTTCAGCACTTGATTTCGTTTTCTTCTCTTTTCTTACGCAATCCAATCCTTTCTTTTCTTACGCTGTGTGAGTTAGTTTTTTTTTTTTTTTTTTTTTTCAGCTCTTGCTTTCGTTTTCCTTTCTTTTCTTATGCAATCCAACACCCCTAGATATTATTCTCTTTTCACCTAAACTATGGACTCTGTTTTCATAGATAAGTTACAGAGTATCACGTTGACTGAGGAAGAAGGCGAAGTTATCACTGTGGGGGCTACTCATAGGGAGAAAATTCTTGAACAATGCTCACTTAGTCTCTTTGGGTGTTTCCTTACAAAAAGACAATATAATCAGAGAGCTGCCAAAGAGTGTCTTCGGTCCGTATGGAAGTTTGGTACAGACTTGAGGATTGTGGACGTTGGGGATGGCTTGTTCCAATTTAAGTTTACTTTGGAAAGCCAATTGAAGTGGGTGTTGAACAATGGCCCTTGGAGTTTCGATAATCATCCACTGGTGCTTCGTCGATGGGAGAGGGGAATGACAGCAAACTCAATTACCTTTACCATGCTTCCTATTTGGGTACAGGTATGGGGTTTACCTTTCGACTTGATATCCGAAGAGGCAGCCAGGGACATAGGTAGGGGCCTGGGACAAGTGGTGGAGATTGATCATAAGGCTTTTACGTCGGAACAAGCCCGGTTCATCAGGATCAGAGTTGAGATTGCCATTGACAAGCTGTTACGTCGAGGCGGTTTCGTTGTTAATCCTGAAGGTGATAAGGTACGTATTGGCTTTAGATACGAAAGGCTTGTTGGGCTATGTTTCCAGTGTGGCTGCTTCGGTCATGAGGCGAGAGATTGTTCAACTCCTAGATGTTCAACTCAGAGTGAACTTCCATACGGTGATTGGCTGAAAGCAGGCTTAACCGTATGGGTTTAAGCTTCAAACACACTCATCCAATACGGTGGTGATCGTCGTAACTGATGACCAGGATGGTGCCCAAAGTCCAAGTGGAGTGGAAGGATCAAACCCGGATATTCAGGGAGTACAAAATTCGAATATGGATAGCCACGAAACAGCAGGTCCTCAAATTTTGAATTTGAAACTCACCCACTTCTCAACAACTCTATCCCACGTTGATAGCATTCCTGTTGAAGATAAGGTTGACACAGCTAAGGACTCTGAGGTAATGATAATTGTTGCCCCTGAGGAAGCCGAAAATTGGGTGAGTGTCCTAGTGGATTATGCTAGTGAAAAGTTCATGCACTTAAGGAATATTAATTCGGGGCAAGATGAGCAAATATCTTCACCGGGTTTTGAGGGATCAGAGATATGTTTTAAAGTTGGTTGTGGTAACATGCAAGGAAACAAGAATACTAGTAAGGGCCGGCTCAAAAGAAGTGGTAATAAAGATAAAGGTGGGAGTCAATCCTTGCATAGCCCAAAAGAAGTTGAGCCTATGGAGAAGTCTACAATTGGAAGCCCGAAAGTAATGAGGAATTGGAAGAGGCTTATCACAAGACCTCAGACTCTTATTAATTCTTCAATTGTTGATGTGGAACCTAGGCAAAAAAGGAAGCAAGCAGAAACCATGAATAAGGAGACTATAGGTGTTAAAGGAGAAAAGAAACATAGAACTGTGGAAAATGAGCAATGTGTTGTGTCAACTATGGGATCGATGGAGGTTGCACGGCAACCATGCCGGGCATGAAGACACTCCTAAGATGAAAAAAAAAAAAAAAAAAAAAAGCTCATCACTTTGATGTCCATGTAAATCAAGGTGTCGTTTGGCAGGTTTTCTGGGCATTCAAGTGAAGATTCGCTTTTCTTATAGTAGTTTGGATTTTGAAGTTTTTTCTTTGTTTATTTTCTGTTTTTTACAATGTAATCATGCTACTCTAGTGAATGCTAGTGTTGCAAAAGAGAAAAAGGGGTCATATGTCCCTCTTTCTCTTCCCCAGTGTATATCATATTTCTCAATTAATAAAGTCTATTATCGTTTCATCTAAAAAAAAAAAAAAGATTTATGATTGAAATACAGTTTTACCAATTTATTTTCAAACCTCATGTTTCTAAAATAATAAAACCAAGACTATATTTTAAGAAGAAAATATATGTTTTCCTGTATATTGAATAGTTTTTTATTTATTTATTTATTTATTTTTTAAGAGTTTCAATGCTCTTAATAATAGCTCTTTATCATCAGATCAAGACAGTTTTTGGTATAGGCGGAGATTGAACATCAGATCTCTTATTCAACCATCACAGATTTTACCAATTGAGTTCAGGGCTGGCTCAAGATAATGTAGGACCTAAGGCAACTACTTTAAGTAAGTTATATTCTTATACTTTAAATATTAATAGAATATTTATTTAAATTTTGGTTTTTTTTTTCCTATTTAAAATCTATTTTTTTAGAAAAAAATTACAAATTAAAATGAACTCATCGCATTACTCAATGATTATACAACTGTGAGAGACTGCGCCCCCGGCCCGTTTTTATGGAGTGTTGGACCAAACCCACGTGAATGGGTGGAGTCGTGTTATTGCCTCTCAAATTGGAGGTTCGACTAGTTATATTTTCCCCTTTAGATTAAGGGTTTTACAATGGAGTCGCCACTTATTTAATTATTGGAATAAATAAGAAAACCAAAATTGAAAAATTTCTCATTTTATTTATTTGAAATTGAATTTACATTGATCATAGGAAATTACATGACTTTGGTCCTAGATCAATCTAAGATAAAGTACATGGCTTTGTTTCCTAGTTACAATCTAAAAATCGAAAATTACATGGATAAACATTTGATCTACTAACCCTTGATCTAAGTTCGGAGGTTATGTTACAAGGTAAGAAGGTGTTAGGCACCCACCTTGCCTGGTGAAACTGGTCTTCTAGACTATGGTGGCCAACATTCATATCATATCATCCAATATGTCAATCAATTTACATATTGAATTTAATGTGTATGCATGTGATAAACCCTAATTCAATTTATTAAGCATTGCATTTGGATTGAAAAATAAATTCTAGTAAATGTGTGTGGATGGTGATAACCTAGATTCAAGGATTTGAAAGAATTATTGAACAGACATGTTTTTCATATTTTTGATGTGGATTTAAGATTAAAACTAGTGATATGCATGAACATGTGATGAACAACCAAGAACATGTGAAGAACACATAAGAACATTCAAACATATTCAAGACAATTTAAATAATTACTATCATTCTTTAATCTTAAATTCTCATCATGACAGCATAAACAAACAGTTAGGGAATAAGATTATACCTTTATGCAAGATCCATATAGTGGAGGAGGGGACTCTTGATGGAGGTCTTAAGGGTGGAGGAAAAGAAGAGGTAGGAAAGGGAGAGTAAGTTTCACTCAATACCTTGAGTCTCAGGAAGATCAAGATATGACAAGACTACTCAACTTCACTAGAACTCAAGAGAAGAGAAGAGAAGAGAGGGGGGGAGGTTTGTGTTCTTTGGAATGAAGGAGAGGGAAGATTTATATAGTAGTGGTAGAGGAAATATGAATGGAATGCCATTTAATGAGGGTTGACAAAGAATCATGAACCTAGACCTCATTTTAGCATTGGGGAAAATCTGGTGCATTAAATGGAGAGATTGGTGGGAGTGAGGAGCAAGCCAAAATTCGGTTTTTCCGTAGCTGCTGTAACAGCTTGTAAAGTCAACTTCGAAAAATTATATCGGACTCAATTCTGATCGGAATTGTCTCGTTCTTGTGCTCAAATTGAAGCCCCGAATGTCTAGTTTCTGGGAAAATTAATCTCATTAACAGATTCAAAATATTCTGAGAGATATCGATGAAATGGTGAGCAGAGGTCATTTGTTAGAAAATGGTTTCAGCACAATTAACATTAATAGGTCCCAAATTAACTCCCAATTAACATTAAATGGCTCCAATCACTCCCATTTCAGACTTAATTGGTTCCAAATTTACTCTAATTAAAAGATAATTGCACAAATTACTCATTAAATAATTAATGTTTAACTATCTAATTAATTAGGTGTATGCAACCTCACCATAAAATGTAGTCCTAACTAATCAAATTATGACACATTATTAATCTCAAATTGATTATAATTATAACCAATTGGAATCAATTGTTCATAATCACATATAGTTGGACTCAATTTGTGATAGTGCATCTCGGCTATTAAAACTTAATTTGATGATAACTTTCAATCTGATGGTCCGATTAGGGTTTATGACCAGTCAATTTAATCGTTACAACGTCAAGATCATTTTGGTGAAATGAGATTAAGGATCTACTGACCCGAATCAAGATGCATATTCCCAAGTTAAAATTACCCTTTTACCCTCCATGTGAGGTTAAATGTGGGTTGTAAAATGGGGTGTCAACAGAATGCCCCTTATTGGCAGAGCTTGAAAAGTGAATGTCAATGTATGAAAGAGACACCTAACTTTGCAATCAATATTTAACCGTGGTGAATGTATGATGCATGTAGATAAAAATGCAGACGGTCATGTTGTGGATCAAAATGTGGATCGAATCTCAAGGGAGATTGCCTACGTACCTCTTGGTGAGAGGATCATGTCCAAACGTAGTTCATACATGCAGCCTTTTTTTTTGTTTGTTTTTTTTTTGTTTTTTTTGTTTTTTTGTTTTTTGGAAAAAAATGAGTACAAGACATGCTTACCAGTGGTCACGGCAAAATGAGGATTTCAGTTGTGATCTTGAATTTTGGACATGCTTCCCAAAGGTCCGATGGATTTGAAGTTTTGGACGTGCTTCCCAGAGGTCCAATGGATTTGAAATTTAGACGTGCTTCCTAGAGGTCCGATGGTTTGAGGTTTGGACATGCTTCCTAAAGGTCCGATGGATTTGAATTTGGATGTGCTTCCTAGAGGTCTGATGGAATTGGATTTTAGACGTGCTTCCCAGATGTCCGATGGTTTGAAGTTTGGACGTGCTTCCCAAAGATCCGATGGAATTGGATTTTGGACGTGCTTCCTAGAGGTCCATTGAAATTGAATTTGGTCGTGCTTCCCAGAGGTCTGATGGATTGGAATTTGGACGTGTTTCCCAGAGGTCCGATGGATTGAAGTTTAGACGTACTTCCTAGAGGTCCAATGGTTTGAAGTTTAGACGTGCTTCCCAGAGGTCCGATGGAATTGGATTTTGAACGTGCTTCTCAGAGGTCCGATGGTTTGAAGTTTGGACGTGCTTCCCAAAGGTCCGATGGATTTGAATTTTGGACATGCTTCCCAGTGGTACAAGGATTTGAATTTTGGACATGCTTCCCAGAGGTCCGATGGATTTGAGAGGCATTATTCATGCCGATGTTTGTGGGCCTTTTACCCTAATACCTGCAAAATAAATATTTTCAATTAGTAACGGAGTTATTCATTGAAAAGACTTTGGCATACTTGGCGAATGCCCTTAGTTTGGGACACCTTCCATGCTTTGATGAAAACTGAGGGTGGGCAATTGACTTGATGTTGCACCACTGGAGAATATGGAAGGAGATCGCAATCTACCATTTGTTCTGGAGATCTTTTATTTGAAGCTATGCTCAAGAGATTTTTCTTTTGAAGATTTGAAAATTTTTAACTAAGATTTGTTCATTGAGTTTTTCCTTGAAAATTTGTCTTGGAGATTTATCCTTTGAAACTTTGATTCTGGAGATTTTTCCATTGAAGTTTTCAAATTTCTTAATGAAGATTTGTTCATTGGAGATTTTTCTTATGAAGATTTATTCATTGGAGGTTTTTCTTTGAAAAATTGAGATTTTTTTTTTCTTGAAGAGTTATCTTAAGATTTATCCTTTGAACGTTTGAAAATTTTTAAAGAAGATTTATTCATGGAGATTTTTCCTTTGAAATATGGAGATTTTTCCTTGAAGATTCATTCTGGAGATTTTTCCATTGCAATTTTGAAAAACTTTATTGAAGATTTGTTCATAGGAGATTTTTCCTTGAAAAATAGTTTTGGAGATATTTCCTTTGATGATTTGAATATTTTTAATGAAGATTTATGGAGATTTTTCTTTTTGAAGATTTGTTCATGGAGATTTTTCCTTGAAGATTTATTCTAGAGATTTTTCCATTGAATTTTTGAAAATTTTTAAGAAGATTTGTTCATAGAGATTTTTCCTTTGGAATATGGTTTTAGAGATTTTTCCATTTGAAGATTTGTTCGTGGAGACTTTTCCTTGAAGATTTATTCAAGAGATTTTTCCATTGAATTTTTGAAAATTTTTAAGAAGATTTGTTCATGGAGATTTTTCCTTGAAGATTTATTCTTAGGGATTTTTCCATTGAAGTTTTGGAAATTTTTATTGAAGATTTGTTCATTGGAGATTTTTCCTTTTGAAAATAGAGATTTTTTTTTTTTTTTATGATCACAAAGTGAAGAAGATGAAGATGGACTAGAAATGATGAAGATTTATTCATGATGATTTTTTTTTTTTTTTTTGAAAAACCTATCCTTTGAATGAGAACAACTTTAGCTGGAAGTTGATGTAGATTGCTGGATAAGTCCTTGTTTAATTCCTACAAAAAGATCATTTCAATTAGCAATGGATTTATTCATTGAAATGAATTGGAAGTACTTACCCAATGCCCCTAGTTTAGGGCATATTCCATGCTTAGATTGAAGCTGAATTCATTTGATGTTGTGACCATTGGGGAACATGAAAGAAGATCGTGGTCCGCCATCCTTGGTTCCTGCAAAAAGGCTTTCCTTCTCTAGCTTGTTAAAAACCAATTATCGTGAAAATTTGCACACAATATAAATAGGCCAATGCTCCAAGTTTAAACATGGTTAATGCAAACAAATAGGCTTAACCTAAAATGCACCCAAACAATTTTGTCACATTGTTTTGACTTTGTTCTCCAAGGTTGTTTAGGTGAATGGGACCGAGATTCTGCAAGGCTTCCTACGTACCTCTCTCATAGAGGATCAGGTCAAGATGTAGTTCAAGGGAACTGGATTTTGGAAAAGAATGATTTTTTTTTTTTTTTGGAAATGAGATTTCTATTTCTTTCTTCTTCTTTTTTATTTTTTATTTTTTTATTTTATATAATTATGAACAAGAGGTGATCCTTTGAACAACCATTTTGGCAAATCAAAGTGTTTAAGAGTCAAACAAATCTCTTTGATTAGGAAGGATCAAGATCATTAAACTCATGTAATCAAATTTGCTTTTTCCTTTTGAACATCGTCAGCTTAAGTCTCCGAAGGCAATCAAGATATGAAATGTGATAATATTTATGAATCACATTGTTGGGTGCAAATAAGGGGAGTGCTCCAAGTTTGGAAGTTCTTTTGAGTCATTTTGAGGATTTGAAAATTTGAGAAATTTTTTCTTGGACATGTCATCCTGTGGGATTTGACAATTTTAAGCATTTTTCTTTTTTAATTCAAGAGAAAATATTATTAGAGTTTAAGATGCGCCTACAATTATCAAGACTTCAAGGAGGTCTTATTCATGGGTTGTAATGTAGGCCGGGTTTGCGTTATGAAATGAAAGATATAAAAGTCTCAAAATTCCCTATGATGTTTCTCCCAACTATGCATTACTCAAAAATCAAGTATTGGAGGAGTTTTTCTATTTCTTCTTTGTCATCTTCTCACTAGTCTTCATTGGTCACTTGTATTAACATTTGTTTTTATGCTCATTCATCTTGAATCATACCTCTAGACTTTCATCTTGTAAAATTCTTCTTTTTTTAGGTTGCATCCTCAAGTTTTCAACTTGGTAGGATTTTCCAATTTTTTCTTTTCTTCTTCTTCTTTTCTTTAGCCCTAACTTTTGCCTAGACCGCTCTTTTGGTTTTCAACCTAGCGGGCTTTTTTTTTTTTTTTGGTCTTTCATCTCTTGATTGAATGAACTTTTGGGGATCTTTTGCCCTCCTTGTATTTCTCAGTTTAATGATTTTCGGTCATTTTGATGCACTCTCTAGACTTCTTTCTTGCCTCAATGCACTTGCACCTTTCTGTTTTTGATGAATCTTTCCTTTTTTGATGAACTTTCTTTTGGATGAACCTTCTACTCTTCTTGGTATGATGAATTTTAGGTTCTTCAAACTTGATGCACATTTTTTTTCTCACACATTGATGGAATTCCATTTCTCTTTCCTTGATTGAGTGAAAGCTAATTTTTCTTTGATGATCTCTTATCTTTAGCTTAATGAATTCTCTACTTGTCTTTCATGTCTTCTAGGAGAGTTTTATCAATTAGCTTCAAAGCTACAAGGTCAACTCCTTCTCAACATGAGAGATTTAAGCATGCATACTTTGAATTTTTCCCACCCCAAGTTTAGATTTTAGTGGGTTCATGCAAAAAAAAGCTAAATGTTTGAAGGCTCAAATGGGCTAGCAATGGATGATGAACATTCTAGGTAATAGGAAATAATTTGGTTTAACCAAAGATGGCCTCCTATCCTTAGTAATGCTTGCTTATAGGCACAGTGATTCAAGCTCTTTTAATAAATTCATCTTAAAAGAAAAAGTATGAATGCTCTAATGATGTGAAACAAAAGACTTTTGAAAATTGGATCGAGTGCATGGATTCTTGGGTTTTTCCAATGGATGGATTCTTTTTTATTGCCTTTTAAGACCATTTCTTCTTATATTCTAAGTCAAGTAGCAAAAGTCTTTACATGGATCAAATGAAATTAAGCATTCCTTGGTACAAGTTGATTGCTCAAGCCTTTAAACATCAAGATTTAGAAAATGTTTTGTCCAAGGGATCCTCATGTACCATTTTGAAAATGAGACTTTTTCTTCCTTTTTTTTTTATATATATTTTTTAAAATCTTGAAAGAAAAAAAAAATTGGGTCTTTTTGAAAAAGTCACTAGGAAGTTCAATGGTCTTAGTTCAAAGATTTTTTTTTTTAATATGACTCAAAGGCCCAATGCCCCTAGTCCAAATACTTTCTCATTTGAATATATATATATTTTGTTTTTGGAAAGATTTGGGAATCTTGATTTTTTATGGATTTAAAAAAATATATATATACATGAACAAAGTACATCAAATGCTACATGGATTTTTAGAATTCAAAGAAACATAGAAATATGGAATAAACAAACAAACTTTAAGCTTAACCATGATGTTGCAAACCAAATGTGTAGTGAGGCAAAGTTGGTCTACTTGTTTCTTCTTGGTCCATTTAGGATGCTTGAGACTTGGTATGCTTGAACCTTGATTATGATAAAATGGCTTGAGCTTACACTTGGAAGGCTTGAACCATGATTATGATCATTTGGTATTTGCTTAAAATGGCTTGAACTTACACTTGGAAGGCATTTATCTTGTGAGCTTTTGGCCCTTGATGTTGATCATGCGTATACACCTTTGATGGGCTCAAGTGTTGAGCTTAGAATGATTCAAGAAACAATTTTCGATTTCCATACCAAGTAGAGTTCAATCATAGGCTTTTAGGCTTGAGTTCATTCATAGCATACAAGGTTCAAACAATTATGGTGGGCTCAAGCGTTGGACTTGGGCTCATCATGGTTCAAACAACGGCCAAACACATACATAATGCAATGCAATTTACATGGACTGACCTAAAGGTAGGTTCTATGGGTTATTACAACATGAGTAGAAGGTAGGTTAAAGGTCCCCACAAGTTAGGACGTCGTACCTCCCAACTTGTGACGCTAGGAGCGTCGCGTTGGTCCAAACGGTACAATTTGTCCTTATGAACCACCATGGCATAACCATGATGATCCTTGTCGCGGTGGGTGGTAGGTTCACCATTGGGTATGTGAATCTTAGAAAGACCACAATCCACGGCTAATACTACCGGGCTTCCGGGCTAGCACACAAACAAAATAAATTTCATTCAAGCAAATGATGCATGACATGCAAAATAATGACATATTAGACATATTATATACAAAAAAGCAATAAACAAACAATGACATGGTTGGCCACCATAATCTAATTGAAGCTTAGCCCTTAATATCCCCAGTGGAGTCGTCACTGTGAAAGACTGCACCCCCGACCCCCTTTTTTTGGATGTGGGCCAAACCCACGTGAATGGGTAGAGTCGTGTTATTGCCTCTCAAAATTAAGATTCGACTAGTTATATTTTCCCCTTTAGATTAAGGGTTTTACAATGAAGTCGCCACTTATTTAATTATTGGAATAAATAAGAAAACCAAAATTGAAAAATTCCTCATTTTATTTATTTGAAATTAAATTTACATTGTTCATAGGAAATTACAAGGCTTTGATCCTAGATACAATCTAAGATAAAGTACATGGTTTTGTTTCCTAGTTACAATCTAAAAATCGAAAATTACATGGATAAGCATTTGATTTACTAACCCCAAAGTTTGGAGGCTATGTTACAAGGTGGGAAGGTGTTAGGCACTCACCTTGCCCGGTGAAACCGATTTTCTAGACTATGGTGGCCAACATTCATATCATATCATTCAATATGTCAATCAATTTACATGTTGAATTTAATGTGTGTGCATATGATAAACCCTAATTCAATTTATTAAGCATTGCATTTAGATTGAAAAATAAATTCTAGTGAATGTATATGGATGGTGATAACCTGGATTCAAGGATTTGAAAGAATTATTAAACAAACATGTTTTTCATATTTTTGATGTGGATTTAAGATTAAAACTAGTGATATGCATGAACATGTGATGAACAACCAAAAACATGTGAAGAACACATAAGAATATTCAAACATATTCAAGGGAGTTTAAATAATTACTATCATGCTTTAATCTTAAATTCTCATCATGGCAACATAAACAAATAGTTAGGGAATGAGATTATATCTTCATGCAAGATCCATATAGTGGAGGAGGGGACTCTTGATGGAGGTCCTAAGGGTAGAGGAAAAGAAGAGGTAGGAGAGGGAGAGTGAGTCTCACTTAATACCTTGAGTCTTAGGAAGACCAAGATATGACAAGACTACTCAACTTCACTATAACTCAAGAGAAGAGAAGAGATGGGAGTTTTTGTTTTGTGTCCTTTGGAATGAAGGAGATGGAGGATTTATATAATAGTGGTAGAGGAAATATGAATGGAAGACCATTTAATGAGTGTTGACAAAGAATCATGGACCTAGACCTCATTTTAGCCTTGGGGAAAATTTGGTGCATTAAATGGAGAGATTGGTGGGAGTGAGGAGCAAGCCAAAATTCGGTTTTCCCGTAGCTGCTGTAACAGCCTATAGAGCCAACTTTGAAAAATCATATCGGACTCAATTCTGATCGGAATTGTCTCGTTTTTATGCTCAAATTGAAGCCCCGAATTTCTAGTTTCTGAGAAAATTAACCTCATTCACAGATTCAAAATATTCTGAGAGATATCGATGAAATGGGGAGCAGATGTTATTTGTTAGAAAATGGTTTCAGCACAATTAACATTAATAGGTCCCAAATTAACTCTCAATTAACATTAAATGGCTCCAATCACTCCCATTTCAGACTTAATTGGTTCCAAATTTACTCTAATTAAAAGATAATTGAACAAATTACTCATTGAATAGTTAATGTTTAACTATCTAATTAATTAGGTGTATGCAACCTCACCATAAAATGTAGTCCTAACCAATCAAATTATGACACATTATTAATCTCAAATTGATTATAATTATAACCAATTGGAATCAATTGTTCATAATTACATATAGTTAGACTCAATTTGTGATAGTGCATTTCGGCCATTAAAACTTGATTTGATGATAACTTTCAATCTGATGGTCCGATTAGGGCTTATGACCAATCGATTTGATCGTTACAACATCAAGATCATTTTGGTGAAATGAGATTAAGGATCTACTGACCCGAATCAAGATGCATATTTTCAAGGTGAAATTACCCTTTTACCCCCATGTGAGGTTAAATGTGGGTTGCAAAATGGGGTGTCAACAACAACAAAAATAAAAACTATTTATTGAATGAAGTAACCAAATACTAAAAAATTATGATTGAAAATTTTAATAAAGTTATATATTTGATATCTCTAAATAAAATTTGAGTATAAATTTATTCACTAGTGTAAGATTGATAAGTTCTTTTAACATTTATGTGTGAGAGATTAAATGATTGACACATCCAATGAAAACATTTTTCTTTAACTGGTTTTTCTTTGATAAAAAAAAAAATACTTTTTTATTGATGAATATTTAGGGCTTAATTAATACTTCTATTGGTACAAGAATATCTTTATTGGTAAAAATTTAGGGGTCTGTTTTCATTGAGAGCCTTAGGCAGTTGCCTATTTGGCTCACCCATTGAGCCGGCACTGATTGAGCTAACTGAAACTAACTTTTATTGAATATTGAATAGTTATTAAACCACTTTTGGAGAATAGTTATTATTTTCTTGTAATGTCCACCTTTTCTTTTCTGCATAAAATTACATACTAAAAAAAAAGGTGATGTAGCGCATCAAAAGCTAACTCACTTTTTCATTACCTCCAATTAATGCATAGAAAGATGAAATTCGGCACCCAATATACATATGAATATGATTCACAAGAAATCTACGATACAGCACAATTAAGGAGTCAAAGGATGAAAGCAAAAGATGCATGGAATGCATGAGGGAGGCATCTTCCGAAGTAAGAAAGGATAATTTGTCACAAAGTAAATGATCTGTGAGCCATTAAACCACCACTAAATGCTAATAACAATATTCTTCCGTATCAACAATGGAAATTTTGTCAAAGATTATAAGAAGAGAACCAGTTTTTGAGGTAATTTTAGAGAACAAAGTCAAGAAGAATATTTTTATTTAGTTATTCCCATTCCTTGCTTAATGTATCACATGACCATATCTTATCTATCTTTTTCTGTTTTACTTTATACTCTAATACATACTGTATGTCATGTATTTTATTTTATATATATTTTTTTCATTTTATACTTTAGTTATTTTTCAATGTATTTCATGCAAATTTACTTTGTATTACGTGGTGTGAATACTTTATTGGAAAATTTATTTTATGTAAGTTTACATTGCTTTTGGCTTGATTTGATAATATATATAATTGTCAAAAGTCTTGTAACTCAATTGGTTAGCACTTTTTGATATTTCCAACAAAAACATTCAAGGTTCAAATTTCTCAAGTATATATTTATAAATATAAAAAATAGCGGTAAACCCGAAACGGTACACCGGTATTGACCAGTATCCGAAATATATCGTACCGCTGGCCAAACCGGTACAGCCTCCGGTACGGTATTGACTCCCTTGTTCTCAACCCCAACTATACATATTATATGTTATCATTTATTGATATATTCTTTGCTTTTGGAAACTAAGAATTGCATTAGGGATTATAATTAAGGATGGGATTCTTCTGGCAGGAAAAATCCAAGAAGGGTGGAAGTGGGGCATATTAGGCTAGAGATATTTTGTCGTCCTAAATTTTCTTATTAATAAGATAGGGATGAAAGAGAAAGAGGGACAAGCCTGAAAGTGTTAAAGAGAGAAAGTGCTAATACAAATTAACCATACTGCCTATACTAAATTTAAAAGCGTGACTTCCTTCTCTTCTCTTTCTTGGTGTTCAGATTTCAACAACCTAGGAGGTATGGTGTTTTCGTCTTCCATATGATGCTT
The DNA here is from genome assembly GCA_030021035.2 of Notholithocarpus densiflorus. Taxonomy (NCBI): domain Eukaryota; kingdom Viridiplantae; phylum Streptophyta; class Magnoliopsida; order Fagales; family Fagaceae; genus Notholithocarpus; species Notholithocarpus densiflorus. Next base: position 382,776 of record JARYZH020000224.1, on the reverse strand, counting down.
TTGGCTTCCTCTTAAAAAAAAAAAAATTTTATTTATTTATTTTTTGACGATGCTTCAATATACTTTTACGTGTTTGTTATTTAATTTCATGATTCATGAGGATGACAATGAAGGATGATCGTCCGGTTCAACAAAGAGTAGTAGTGTAGACATTTCAAAATTCAAACTTTAGACCACCTGCTTTAACATTATGATAAACTAGCTTGTAACCCATGCATATGCATGAATACACTTAAAGATATACAATAAGATGCATAATATAATTCATATATATATAATTTAAATACTATTGATAGTCACTTTTATATTTTGTCAACTCTTTAAAAAATTTTGTAAGGATATTATTAGGTATGAAATGTAAATTGTCCATTTTATTTATTTATTTATTATTGTGAAGCACTTTTTTTTATTTTTTATTTTTTACGATTCATTTACTCTAGATTCTTTGGTTTTTGTACTTAATAACTCATTTGGATGAATATTTATGATGTAGTCCCACATTTGATTCTAAAATTAAGAAATAAAACTCTTTAAAAATAAATAATTTAAGACACATGGCGTAAAATTGGAACTTTAATTTGGAATTCTAATTTAAGTTTTTCTCAACTTCACCTATTATTATATATATAGATTATCGATTTTCCTTGAACCTTAATTTCTTAGAAAAATGATGAATATATTTATTTAACTATAATTTTAAAAAGAAAATTGTTGATTTACACTCCTTGATATACACTTTTTACAAAATGTCCACCTTTTGCAAAGCTAGATATCCATATTTTTAGAAATGTCTACTCTTTACACTGAGTCTATATGGTCAGAGTGTGTAAAATAATCATTGTTCATTCTAAAACTATGTTATCCCCTCTCCCTCATCTACTGTTTTTAGCACTAACAATATATTCTTCTTCATTTTTTTCAATTGATAGGTTCAGAGCCAAGTTTGAAAATATGGGCTCCATGGATATCCTTCGTTTTCTCATCTGTATCATCCTCCTCATCACCCTTATCAAGTTGACAACTGCTGATTTGTTACATTTGTGTGAGTCAAGTAAGAGCACAAAGGGAGTCTGCGCCTTTGATTCTAGTGGTGCTTTCGCTTGCCGTTGCAATGGAATAATGCATCACACTAATTGTAACGGTCAAGATAATTAAATGTAGGCTAAAATGCAAATTGAAATCTCTAAGTTTGACTGAAATTATTTTAATTTTCTAACTTTACTTTCGTTCAATTGAATCTTGTAAGTTTCAAATATATTCCATTCAGGTCATTTATCTAATTTTGTTAAAAAGTTAACATTAAAAAAAAATATATTTCTCACAAAAAAAAATTCTCTATAAAATTAATACAAATATTTTATATTAATGGAAAATTTTTAACGGAATAGGATAAAAGACCTGAAATTTAATAAATTTGAACCTTTGAGAACTTAATCTAACGAGACTAAAGTTAAAAAACTGGAATAAATTTTAGTCATACTTAAGGGGTGCAATTTGCATTTTAGTTATAAATATATTTGCTTCTGCACTTGCAACACATGTACGATTGCATAAGAAGTTGCTATTCAAATAATATTCCTTTCAGTTCTTGAGATGTAATGGCCAGTGGTATATGAGCTGTTATGTTGTGCATGTTTCCTTGTTTTTCAGACTCTGTATGTATAAATTAAAAAATAATACTAACTTCCCAAGGGTTAGTTGAGACTAATCCTCTAGACAAAGTGTGAATCAACTGGTCCGATCGTGGTCTCTTCCTCATGAACTTTTAACTGGTGTAGCATCCGCCACTCTGTATAGCCTCGCCATGACATGCTTTTACGAGATAGTATATAATAGAAACAAAAAGAATAAAAAGGCCATTGATTCTCATTTACTTCTTAATATACATTTTTCGTACACACCATGGGACAAAAATAGAAATTGGGAATATTGCTCTTAAAATTTTGGATGTTGTGTATACATATTACAAAGTGTACATCGACGAGTGTGAAAGGATAATGATTGTAATAATAACAACTATTTACTAGTAATCTATATCTATATATATAATAATAGGTAAAGCAGAGAGAAAATCCAATTAAATTTGAAATTGGAATTCAATTAGAGTCTAATTTTGCATCATGTATGTTTGTTTTTAGACCCCTTAAAACACAACCATATTAACCTAGTTATTAGCCAAGTGATTACTTAGTCAAATTATCAAGTCTAGTTTAACACACATATATCATATTATTGCAAAGTGCGGAAAATAAAGAACACAACAATATGATAACCTAGGAAAATCAAACCGGTAAAAAACTTGGGGAGGATTTAACCTAACTATCCTTAAGGTAAAACTGAATCCACTATGAAAGAATTGAAGTTTACACAATAGCGACTTAGACCACTAACATCCTATTGCTACCTTGAGTAAGAAACTTACTACCACGACCCCATGATAGCTCCGAATCCACGGACTACTTCTTTCTTGAATTCCCAGCAAATACAAGCACACTCGCTTGTGTATCTTTAAGCTCTTAAAGCAGCAACTGAATCAATCACCAAGTTCTTGACATAATCTTGAATCTTGGAAACCCTAAGTATGTGTGAAGGCAACCACCTCTTGATCTCACAAAAGATTCACACACACAGCATAAGGAGCAACCTAAAAACATGGCTAGGGTTTTCCCTTTTATACTTAAGACAAAACATAAAACCCTACACGTCAAACGGGCTTGAGTTGAGTTGGAAAATTCTGCAGAAAAACAATTTGCACAAGCTTCGATCGATCGAGCCTAATTTTCGATTGATCAAGCCAGGCAGATTTACACTAAATCCTGTAGAACACTTGATTCCAACTTTACATATAAACACACTTTGAGCAAGTCTAAAACAAAGACTAAAACGTTTTGATCATTGTTTGCCAACATTACAAATTGAAGTTCTAATACATTTAAACCTAAAGTTTTAAAACCCAACAAACTCCCCCTTTGGCAATCTGTGACAAAACACAAAACTTAAACAAAAATGTTCAAAGTTTACAAAAACAGCCCATTACAAAAATATTTCCTAACACAACACATTCAACCTAACTACTATCTATCAGTTGCAAGTGTAGATAGCAGCACGACTGAATCAACCTGTATATTTTCTGAAACACTCAACAAACGCATAAACGCATGTGTGGAAAATACAAGTAAAACATAAATAACTTCTTGATTTCACAAGACATAAAATAAAGACATATATCATGAACAACCTAATAAATATAAATCAATAAGCAATGTGAAACAAGAAACATATACAAACAATGTATCTCCCCCTATCATGAATAACTCAATCAAAACAAAGAATACATCATGAGCCAAAAAAATGTAAATACATAATGAAGCACCTAGACACAATCTAATAGCTCCACAAGCTCCACAAATACAAAAATCTCCCCCTAACTACAAAAAACTCCTCTACATATGTACTCCCCCTTTTTGTGACGGAATGCCAAAGAACAATCATAATCCATCATCAAAAGGAGGTGGTGGAGGTGATCGTCTCAAATGCTCCAAATCCGTTCGCAAGGCACGAAGCTCATTAAGCATGTCCACCAAAATCTGACCATGAGCCGCCTGAACAGTCATGATAGTCTCCAACATACGTCGAATGTCTGAATCATCCGAGGTAGAAGGTGGAGGAACATCAGCAGCAGCAGCAGTAGCAGCAGGATCAACAGACTCCTCAGCCATAGTATCACCTGTAGAAGAGGGAAGAGGAGGTGCGACACCAGAAGGCTCTACCCTAAGGCATTTAGAGCTCGCTCTCATCTAAGCAGCCCTCTACCTAAGAAAGGTGGCACTTATAGGAGCTATGATATGGACAAGCTCAGACGCCGGAAACTCAACTAAACCAAGATGCAAAAGAATTCGGTGAATAAAGACGAGGAAGAAAAGAGCATGAGCAGTAGAACTACTCCTATGCACCTCAATCAAAGAGCGAATGAAAAGATAAGGAAAGCTCATAGGAGCATCAGAAACAAGAGCATACAAAAACGCACATCTCTCTAAAGGAATTATGTGCAGATGAGAGATAGGCCAAATGGAATGGCAAGAAATCCAAAAAAAGAGATAATGAGTCTCGGTCAACTCGTGAGAGGTGATCTGAGGATTGGAACCCCACTGGATAGAAGTACTAGTAATAAATGACATAATGTCATCAAGGGGTGGAGACTCATCATAAGGATAAATCAGATGCTAAACCAATGGCACCCCAAGGGCATCAACCACTACCGAAGGGGTAATGGTGTACCCTACACCCCATACCCAACTCCTCACTAGAGTGTTGGCATCATAGGAGTGGACAGAGAGGTTCGAATAGAACTCTCTAATCAAGGTAGTCGGAGGAGGATGAGAAATGTCTAGCAGAGGAAGCCAACCCGTACGCTTAAAGTGTCTCCTAATCTCACCATCTAGCTCATCTAATAGAACCTTTCTCTCAGCCCAAATGTTTCTCTTAAGGTTAAGCTTCTCATAGGCTTTTTGGTTTTTCTCACTCAAGAACCTCTCACTATCAAAGGTGGGGGAAGGAGAAGAAGTGGAGGTCCTATTAGCTCTAGTCTTCTTAGGCATGATGCTAAAGATCAAAAGGATAGACACAAAAGAAACAGAGAGAGAAGAAAAGAAAAACCAAGGGCAGACTGCAAGTTAGCACAGAAAAATATAGAAATAGCAATTCTATATGATGCATGAACATTATTAACAGATGATGCATGCTCTAATGCAGTGAGAATCAGTTCAATTTTACTCCAAAATCACAAAATTGGCTTGAGCATAGAGTTTCCATAAAAAACCCCAAAATTTGAAAAACCCATTTTCACAAAACCCAACAAATTGATCAATTGATCATTACACAAGATAGGTAACACAATATAATGATCAAATGAGTCAATCTAACAAGCCAATTTCATCAATTTAAACCAAAATTGAACAAAAACCCTAAATCGAGTATTTTCAAGCCCTAGAAAATTAAAAATTTCCCAATTCATTAAATTGATCAAATTAAACATCAAGGAACAGTTGTATATCATCCCACAACAAAAACCCAATGATCAATTTTGAAAGTAAGTTTCAAAAACACCAAAAACCCCAAATTTTTCATAGGTCCGAAAATATCCCTTAAATGCATGAATAAAGAAAATAAATGAAAAAAGAAGGGTAAAAGGGTCTTACTGGTGTATGAAGACAAAAACCCTTGAAGAAAAATGGAGGAAAATGACAAAAAATTGGTTTGAATCCTTGACCGATCAAAGAGAGAGAGAAAGGTGTTTTGAAAAAGTTTTGAATAGTGAAGAACATGTGAAAACTCAAGGTTTTAAAAAACTCTCTATACGATTTTCGATTGATCGAAAATGCCTTCGATTAATCCAGAACCAATCGAGCATCGATCGAAACACACAGAGCCAAACCAAAATTTTAATTGCAATTTTAATCGGTCGAAAAACAGGTTCGATCGATCGAAATTCTGGAAAAACCAATTTTTTGAAAAACAAAGCAATTTTATGTAGAAACTCCTCAAAGCATAGTATTTTATGAATAAAATGCATGAGTATGAGATGAAATGCTTTTCAAAAACACTTGTTTTGAACTCAGTTTTCCCAAAATTAAGATTTTCAAACAATTCTCCTTAAATTCTCAAGCTACAAACACATTTTGCATAAAATTCAAGGAATTTTCAAACTTGGTTGGCAAAACCAAAATCATACACAATAACATGTACAGAGTTTAGCAAAGAGTAACTCGTGTAGTGTGTGCAACTAGCAAAAACTTGAGATACATGTGAGATGATATGTGAATAGTAATCAAGCACAATTTCTACAAAATTCATCACATAAATTTGACAGAGACTATTACCTAAAGAGTTACATCATATAACTCCCACATCTCCTAGAAAACAACCTTACAATCATGTAAGTTTCTTGATTTGCCTCATATTGTACACACTAATTTTATTTGATCAGAAACTTATTAATAATAGCCGAAATAATGTACACACCAATTTTATTTGATTGTAAAGTTATTAAAGCCCAATAATGTACACACCAATTTTATCATTTAAACCGAGGCTACACTTTATAATCTTTTTGTGCATGTGCTACACTTTCTCGAGCACTAAATCTTACAATATGCACTAAGGTGTTCATGATTGGCTAGTAAACAGTGGTGAGATGGTTATTTATGCCTTTCTTAATAAGTTCAAGTCTGGCAATCAAAATCATGTGACTTCAAGATCAAGATCATATGATCAAAAACTATAAACATCTTCCCACACAACATGCACTACAAGGCTTAAACTAGTAAAGTGCAATAAATAAGCTCATCCAAGCTAAACAAAGTACATAAACATGTTATGTAAAAATAAATTGGCCAACCTTGATTTTAAATCCAAGAAAAATAATGCAAAACACATTTTGCTTCCTCTTTTTTTTTTTTTTTTTTTTTTTTTTAATTAATTAATTTATTTATTTAAAAAAAATAACAAAACAATCCTAGAAGGAAATGCATGAATGTTATGCAATGCAAATCCTAGAGACAAAGAAAACAAAAACCAAAAAAAAAAAAAACAATGGTCACAAAGAGTAAAGCAATGAAGCACAAGGACCATGTAAAAAGACTCAATTACATTGAGCCTTTTGCATCCAAAACTTTTTAGATGCACCTCGAGCATTGGAGTACTTATTCACATTAGAATTTTGAGCAACTCCAGGATTGGAATAAAGGTTTAAAGCCTTTACCAACTCACCAATGAGTACCATAGGATCTTGTGCTTGAGGCACATGTACTTTTGGTTTATTTGCTCGCTTAGCAGCTTGCAACTTGAAACAGTTTGGACAAATGTGCCCAAACTTTCCACAAAAATGACAAACCCATGCAGGCTTATCATGCAACTTGCCCTTAGGAGGGTTATGAGCCTTAGGTTTAGACTCTTGAAAATCAACCCTAATCTTCCTACGAGGTGTAACTTCTACAGATTTAGTCTCACTCACAGAGGGTTTGACAACCTCACTCACAGGGGGTTCGGAAAAAGAAGAAGGAACAAAGTTTGTGGAATGGGGTGGAGCCACAAAGATGCTTTCTACAAAACCTAAGCCAGTTTTGTCAGAGGGAGACTTTTGAACACTCAGCATGTGATCAAGTTTGGAGATTGCAGACCTATCAGTTTGTTCTCTAGTAACAAATAATTCAAGTTCCAAATTCTTAACTTTATCAAGCAACAGCATGTTCTCAGTCTTCACGTTATTCAACAATTCATTAGCATCAAACAGTTTCATAAGCAAAATTTTCTTTTCAAGTTCAAGAGATGCAATTTTCTTTAAGCCTAAATCAACACTCATGGCATCTTTTGCAGCAACTTTGCAAAGTTTATTGTAAGCTTCTTGTAAATCTGCATTCTCAGAGAGTTCCCCATCAGAAGGGTTCTCCTCAACAGCAACACTTTCATCAACTACAACAATAGCAGTGAAAGCAATGAAGTTTCCATCCTCATCACTACCAGGCTCATTGTCAGAAACTTCATCATCACTAAGGGTTACAGCCACAACCTTACTCTTAGACCTCAAGAATGTAGGACATTCAGATTTCACATGACCATACCCTTGACACCCAAAACATTGTTGACCCATAGAATTATTAGAAGGTTGACCTACTTTCTCTTTAGGTTTTTCAGTGTTATTAACCTTAGTGGGATCATTCCTCCTAAAATTTCTAGGTCCAGCAGTGTTCTTACCTCTTGCCCTTCTGTTATTGTTCCTAAGAAAATTTCTAAAGTTCTTGGCAAGGTAAGCAATCTCTGTAGCGGAGAGCTCATCATCAAATCCATTCACATTAACATCATCAACAGACTTAAGAGCCATTGATTTGGATTTGCCAGTCTTAGGTAGGTCCAACTCATAGGATTGAAGAGATCCTACAAGTTCATCAACAGGGATGGAGTCCACATCCTTGCTCTCAGTGATGGCAGTCACTTTGGGTCTAAAATCCTCAGTTAAAGATCTAAGAATCTTCCTAACAATTTTAGGTTGATCATAGATTTCACCCAAATTATATGCAGAATTAACAATATCATTAAGCTTAGCATATAATTCATCAAAAGATTCATCATCAGACATCCTAATGCTTTCAAATCTAGAAGTTAATTGCTACAACTTATTAATTTTAACTACCTTGTGCCTTTATGCACAGTTTGGAGGATATTCCAAGTAGTATGAGCAACCTCAACATTAGAGATTCTCTTAACTTCCTTCATAGAAACAACATTAAAAATAGCATTCATAGCTTTGCTATTGAAAGCAGCTGCTTATTTTTTAGAAGTTTGCCACTCACTAACAGGAGTAGTGGGCTTCTTTCATCCGTATTCAACGGAGTTCCAGACTCTCTCATCAATAGATTTCAGGAATGCTTTCATCTTTACTTTCCAACAAGCATAGTTATTCCCATCAAAGTGAGGTGGAATAACAAGAGAGTGTCCGTGTTCCATGACAACCGGGGTCAAGGATCAGCTCAGAGATCAAAGGATCTACAACAAGAGAGTTACCCGCTCTGATACCACTTGTTTATTTTTAGACCTCTTAAAACACAACTAGATTAACCTAGTTATTAGCCAAGTGATTACTTAGTCAAATTATCAAGTCTAGGTTAACACACATATATCATATTATTGCAAAGTGCGGAAAATAAAGAACACAACAATATGATAATCCAAGAAAACCAAACTGGTAAAAAACCTGGGGAGGATTTAACCTAACTATCCTCAAGGTAAAACTGAATCCACTATGAAAGAATTGAAGTTTACACAATAGCGACTTAGACCACTAACATCCTATTGCTACCTCGAGTAGAAAACTTACTACCACGACCCCATGATAGCTCCGAGTCCACGAACTACTTCTTTCTTGAATTCCTAGCAAGTACAAGCACACTTGCTTGTGTATCTTTAAGCTCTTAAAGCAGCAACTGAATCGATCACCAAGTTCTTGACATAATCTTGAATCTTGGAAACCCTAAGTATGTGTGAAGGCAACCATCTCTTGATCTCACAAAAAATTCACACACACAGCATAAGGAGCAACCTAAAAACGTGGCTAGGGTTTTCCCTTTTATACTTAAGACAAAACATAAAACCCTACACGTCAAATGGGCTTGGGCTGAGTTGAAAAATTCTGCAGAAAAAAAATCTACACAAGCTTCGATCGATCGAGCCTAATTTTCAATCGATTGAGCTAGGCAGATTTACATAGTAAATCCTGCAGAACACTCGATTCCAACTTTACATATAAACACACTTTGAGCAAGTCTAAAACAAAGACTAAAACGTTTTGATCATGGTTTGCTAACATTACAAATTGAAGTTCTAATACATTTAAACCTAAATTCTTAGAACCCAACAATGTATCTCACCTAATCTAAATTTTAGAATTTTGTGCCAAGTGAGTTAATTTAGTGTAAAAATTGAATTTCAATTAGAGTTTAATTTTGCGCCACATATCCCATCTAATCTAAAGTTTTAAATTTTTGTGCCAAATTAGTTAATTTAGTGTAGAAAATGAGGAGTTCAATATAATAAACCATAAAAAATATAATCATATAACTAAAAACAATTCAAATTTATAAGTCATCTATATATATATATATATATATATTAATAGGTAAAGCTTAGAAAAAATTGAATTAGAATTTGAAATTATAATCCAATTTGCATCATGTGTCTAAATTTATGTGGGAACTACACCATAATTATCCACTTAAGCTTGTGCCATGTGTTTACTTAAGTTTTTTAATCTTTGTGTCCAGTGAGTTAATGAGTGCAAAATACTAAGAATCTAATATTAATTAACTATAAAATTTTTTTTAAAAAATCACATATACTCAATAAAAATCACTACATGTTTCTCAAAAAATAAAAAATAAATCACCACATAACAAAAATCACCACACGTTTTATCTTATTAAAAATTAGAAAAAAATGATCATAAGTAGTATTAAATTTAGTTAATAAATTTAATATGTGATTAATTACATTTACTTTAAAAAATAATTTGACTAATTATCTATATTTTATGATAAAAATTGTGGTTAATTTTAAATATATCTATATGTATGCATGAATGCATGTGTTACATACTTAAAAAAAAAATTGACTAATTATTTATATTTTTATAATAAAAATTTTGTTTAATTTTAAATGCATCCATGCATTTGCATGGAGTTACAGGCTAGTAATAATGAATTTACGAGTTACTAGCTACTAATAATAGCAATATGCACCACCGTACACCTTTGATGCGATGGTCACTTCACAAATTTAAGTGCTTGTGGGGTGTGGGGGGGCAAGGGCCGAAATTCAAGTCTCTAGGAGGGAGTTTCATACACATATACACTTAGATTAGGCTAGAGGCTAGAGTAGAATTCTATCTTGTATAAAAAATAATAATAATAATAATAGCAATATGCTACATTTTATTAAAAAATATATATATATTTTTTTTACTAAAGTACATTTTTTACCTTAAAGTTTTGGACTGTTTTATTTTGGTTTTTCATATTTCAAAATTTTCATTTTGATTTTTCATATTTAATTCATTTTCATATTGACCCTCTCTTTCAAAATTTGTTATATGAACTTTTAACTGGTGTAGTATCCTCCACTCTGTATAGCCTTGCCATGACATGCTTTTACGAGATGGTATATATTTCCTGATAGGCCAAAAATGAATTGACCCCTTGTGATAAATTAACCAATTAATTTAGCGAAGTGAATTAATTAAGTTAATTAACATGCAAACGCGTGGTAGCACAAACAAATCGCCAATAAACTAAGTATGCAGCGGAAAATAAATTTGACACGGTGATTTGTTTAAGAATGAGGAAAACTAATACGGCAAAAACCCCACCGGATGATTTTAAGGTCACCACTCTTGAAATTCCACTATTATCACAACAAGCGGTTACAAGTAAAGGAATCCCAGTACCTTATACCAACCTACAGTTGAACCCTTACCCCAATACCTAATTGGACTTGTTCTGTAGTGACAATTTCTTCTTTTGATGCATGGCTCCCAGTACGTGACTAACCAATTGCGTGGATCCCAGTACGCGACTTCAATCACTAACTAGAGAAGATTGTTGGCTGCAAAGTTCTTCAGTTCATCCACGATGAAGATCAACCCAAAAACATAATCACAGATTGGAGTCAACACAGAACTGGAATTTTGTTTTTCATAAACCTCGACAGATACCCCATCTGTCGAGCTGCTGTCGAGCCACGAGCTTCAACAGCTCTACAGGTCTTGATAGATAGTTAGCTGTCGAGCTTTAATGAACAACACTTCTTCAGCTTGTTTCTTGGACAAACTTGCATGGCTTTAACACTTGATCTTGAAACACAATTTCTTGAAGTATTAAACACATCCTAGATCTATCCAATCACAAGCAAAGTGCGTTTTGTGAAAGGATTAGCCAATTACATAAAATAGTGACATATGTTCCTAACAAGTGAATCATATATGTCCTAACATTTCCGTAATAGAAACAAAAAGAATAAAAAGGCCATTGATCCTCATTTACTTCTTAGGGCGAAACTTAGATGCAATACCTTAAGTACAGTACCTTAGGTTCCCCTCTTGAAATTAAGCCACTTGTCAAGTTAAAAAAAATAAACAAACAGCGTTAAAAATACTCTTTCTTTTTTCTCCTTTGACCCGTGACAAACACAATAGATTACACTTCAGATCTCTCAAACTGCTCACCCTCAATCTTAGAAGCATTGATGGCTTTAGATCTCTTATTCAAATCTCTCAAACTTCTCACGCTCAATCTCAGAAGCATTGATGGCTTTAAATCTCTCAGAAAAATCTCATAAGAACCCAAAGGCTTCAAATGGGATTTGGAGCTTTATACCAAGAAACGACCATTTTGGATTGCTCCTTCCCTTTAAGTGGCTCTATTGATCTTCATTGTTTCTTCAAAAGACATCTCAATGCTCTACGCCTCTACCTATAGATGAATAACCTCTCTTAGAAAACTCCAAATCTTAACAGAGTGTTGGTTTAGGATTAAATTTTATATTTTAATAGATATGGATTGAAGGGGATTAAAGCTAGACATAACCACATGAACAACAAAATCTTCTATGCAAATAGCTCCCATAAATCCTAGCGTATGAGGGCTTGAATCATATTACAGTTTCTTGAAAGCTATAGCAGTTGATGGCTGACAATAGCAAGAGCTAGCCTGTTTTTGATTGTCCCTAGCAACGATTTCCAGCGCCTTTGTCCTTCTTTTGCTTGATTTTGATGAGAAGTCCTAAACCCATTGGGTGTTATGAGATTGGGGTGAGAAGTTTAAGAGATCTAAATTGTGAAGCCATTGGGTTTTCTCACAGGTCAGGCAAAAAGGAAGAAGAAGAAAGAAAGACGTGCACAATTTTAACGCCGTTTGCTTTTCTTTTTTCTTTTTTTTTTAATTTGATAGGTGGCTTAATTTCAAGAGGAGAACCTAAGGTACTATATCTAAGGTATTGTATCAAAGTTTTGCCCTACTTCTTAACATACATTTTTGTTACACACCATGGGACAAAAATAGAAATTGAGAATATTGCACTTAAAATTTTGGATGTTGTGTATACAGATTACGGAGTGTACATTGACGAGTGTGAAAGGATAATGATTGTAATAATAACAACTATTTACTAGTAATAATAATGAATTTATGAGTTACTAGCTACTAATAATAGCAATATGCTACATTTTGTTAAAAATATTGATTTTTTTTTTTTTACTAAAGTACATTTTTTACCTTAAAGTTTTGGATTGTTTTATTTTGGTTTTTCATGTTTCAAAATTTTCATTTTGATTTTTCATATTTAATTCATTTTCATATTGACCCTCTCTTTCAAAATTTTCATTGGGCCCTTCATATTTGATTTAGTTTTGAAATGTAAAAGGCCAAAATGTAAACAACCTCAAACTGTAAGGGTTAAAAGTGTACTCTAGTCTAATTATTCAAACAAAAAGATCATGTACAATACATGTGATGCTTTTCATCATTGATAGCAAAAAGAAGTAAGGTTCACGAGTCAATTCATGAATATAGAAACCTCAGGAGAGAGAAAAATTGAAAGCTTAGGGAGTCAATTTGCGACCAAAAATCAAAAGGTGTTTATGCATTTTGGCCTTTTATTTATTAACTTTTGTTCATAGCTACAATGGTAACTAATTTAATAATTAATGAGTGTTGCCACTTGGCACAACCATGGCTTCTAGAACCCAAGTTTTATAGATAGTTATTTGACATATCCATGTTTTTGGAACCTAACTTCAATTATATCACACAAGTTGCATAACATGAGTAAAAGAAAATGTTGCATAGGGAAAGAAATGCTTAAATTACCCCTAAGGGGTTTGCCTCGTGGTTCCTAAAACCTTATAAGATCAATGCAGTCCTTAGCGATGATGCCACTACTGGTTTAGGGTGTTTATATGAACACTTTGATTTCTTAATAAATAAATAATGCTATGTCCACAACAATTTCATGACAAATTATAGGAGGTAAGTTGGAGTGGCAGGTTTTCAACCACAACATTAATAGTTCACAATGTTTTCACAACAAATAGGGCATCTACACTCAACCATTTTTAGTCTTTTCATCCATGTAATATAATGGTGATGCCAGGATGCATAGTGTACATTAATGTTTTCTATGTGAAGTGTAAACATGTAACTCATGACAAGAATAAGTAAAACAAGTAATATTTGGTAGTCTAAAACTAATTTAATAAACACTTTTACCAAATGTGTCTCGAAAATTGGTATATGTAACATTCATTAGAATGAGTCTAAAACCCTTTTAATAAAATCACTAATAACAGTAACCCAAACTGGAATAGATCGTATCTGAAGAGGTTTAAAAAAAATAATTGGAATGATTGTGTGCAGCATGTCATATTGATCATCTTTCAATTAATAAAATGCTGAGGCGACATGTTTATGTTTGTATTGGAGAATATATAAAGAGGGGAGTTTGCACCAAGTCATTGTGAATGTATTCTCTAAAGTGAAACACTTCACCTTTTTAAAGGCAAACAAACATAAATCTCACATAAACTCATAAAGGAGGGAATGCTCTAGAAGTCATTGGGGAACGCTTCAAGTTGCTTTACAATGAAGCCATATGCCATGCATAAAGATGGTGACTTTTCTTTTGTTCTTACTCAATCTGTGTGAGCTGTGATTATATCATCACCCTCGATCACCCTGAGGTACGTACCCTTAAGGGAACAAAAGATGTCATTTATTTCTCGAAAGTTTTTCTTAGCTCACAAAACTTTGATTTAATTCCTTACTTCTCTCCTCTAAGATTCCGGTGCCAATAATGCTTAGGAAACTATTTACTTTGTCATATTTTACCAATATATCCCGCAATTCCAATGGCATGCAAAACCTAACATTTGCATGGCTATGGCCAAAATGGGCAAATGCCCTTTTCGTGCAAAATATACAGCGTTTTGCCCCCTTTCCCAAACTAATTAGGGAAATGCTCTTGTTTTGAAACTCGATTTTTGCACAATCGAGTTATAACTAACTGAAAATTAAAAAAAAAAAAAAAATTATTGGAACTCGAGCTCCATGAACTCGAGTTCCATGCAATTTTTTAAAGCCCTATAATGGCGTTTTAAAACATGTAAAGTTTTTTTTTTTAAGTTTCAACGCTCCATAGGGAGCCCTATAGTGGCGTTTTAAATCCCTATAGTGGCGTTTTAAAACATGCAAGTTTTTTAAGTTTAATCGCTCCATAGGGAGTCATATAGTGGCGTTTTTTATGGAACTCGAGTTCCATGCATTTTTTTTTTCTTTTTTTTTAAGTTTGATCACCCCATACTCAATTTTCTACAAATCGAGTTTTACATTGAAACTCGATTTTGAGAAAATAGAGCTACAAAAGAAGAACATTTCCCTAATTAGTTTAGGAAATGGGGCAGAATGTTGTATATTTTGCGCGAAAAGGGCATTTGCCCATTTTGGCCGCATGGCTATATATATTATATAAGGATTATGGAATGAACTTCCTCAAATCTCAACAAGCTTTAACTATTTGCCTTTCTGCTTTTCCATCTCCTCCAGAAAGCTTTTTCTCAGCGCACAAATAATTTCACAAGCGTCTCTTTCTCAATTTGGCAACAAATAAAAAGAAAACAATAGAATTAAGGAAGGTTGCCTTACAGATAAGGAAAAGCTTGCTAAGTATGTAGGAATTGTAAGAGTTCAAATTCTAATTCGTTTCAAAACCGTCTTAAAAATTAAAATGTGTGTTAGTGGATGTGGCGGCATCACATTGCTTAATTACTGGGCGTTCAAATGAATACTTTGACTTGGGACCAATTATATAATTTTATTGTTTTGACCCCTAAAATAAAAATTTGTACCTCCTAAAAGAAGCCCAACAACAAACCAATTCAACAAAAACCTTTATCTTGGTCTTTTTAGAACAAAAGAAAGAACTCAACAACAAATCAATTTGATCTAAAATATGAGAAAAAAAGTAGCAAGCCCAATAACAAAAATTAGAAATTTGTTGATCTTAAATCTAATATAAAAAATAAAAAATAAAAAAAAAAAAACAAAAAAAAACAGATAATTAAGTGTGAGGTAGTGGAAGTGGGGCACTGGACAGTGGGGAGTGAAGACAATTTTTTATTTAATAATTGTATTGTTGTGTTGAATTCTTAATAGAGTAATGCAAAAAAAAAAAAAAAAAAAAAAAAACCAATAAGTTGTCAAATTTGAGTTGAATTGTTAAATAAAAGAATTGAAAAGAGTAAAGACAAAAACTAATAAATAATAAATTAAAATATTCTAAGCAATAATAACTAAAGTTCACTTAACAACAATAACTAATAACTTTATTATAGTAAGAGACAATAGATGATTTCCAAGATTTAATCTTAGTAATAATAATTAATATATTTATTATACTACGTACGAACAATATGCCCAATGAACTTATAGTTTATTTTTCTAAAAAGAAAACTTATAATTTATCATTTATTAGTCGCTAACTCGTGCGATGTAGGAAAAAGTTATTAACTCGGAAAAAAAAAAAAATCCAACAATGAGTAAATAGGCATTTTGCTAGTTAGTATTTTTTAAAAAAAATGATGAAATATTTAACTTCTATATTTTTCCATAGTTTAGAAGTGTTGTCTAACATTGAACGTTATTGAGTTACAAGTGCATAGTTACCGAAACCTACAAAATAATTTACAGTTCTTAGTATACACACACACACACACACTCAAAACTAATATAAACTGCAAATATATAAACAAAGACCATGATATGAGGAAGACACACCAAGTTTCAAATTTGAGTAGCAATATGACTTTTTCGTAGTAATAACAATATAGACAATTCAAAACATGGAACAATATCAAAATTATAATATCTAATTCTATTATCTTTAATGTTGAATCCAAACAAATAATTAATTGAAATGAATCCAAACAAATAATTTATCAACCAAAAATCATAGCTTTTAATAAGAAAACAAAAAATCACATGAACCTAAATAAAAAACATTTAAGGTGAAGAATTAAGATCAACCTACTGAGACACAAATACCTAAAACCCCAAAACTTAAAACTTCAAAATTTATAGAATCCCCAAATTCTACTTCAAAACCAAACCAAATTCAACAAATTTATATATAACATACCAAATAAAAATTTATCGTTCCCTAGGTTGGAAAACATAGGTTGCATATTTGATTTTTCTCCAAAAATATAAAGATACTTTATCTACCATGTATAATAAAAAATAAAAAAATTAGTAGAAATTTTAACCCAAAATCCAAACCCACGATTATCAACGTTAGTCTCTTTGTTATTTTTTAGTCCTATCATAATTTTTGTTTTTATATAGATTATCAACGTTTGAGTTTGAGTTTAAATTAAACTTGTTAGAGAGATAGAGTTTCACTCCTTGTTAAGTTTTTATCAAACAAAAATAATTTTATTTTAAAAAAAAAATGATAATGATAAGTTTGAGTTTAAGTTGAACTTGTTAGAGAGATAGAGTTTCACTTCTAATTAAGTTTGAACTAAACAAAAATAGTTTTATTTAAATAAAATGTTAATTTTATTTAAAGATTATGCTGACGTGAAAAATTGTGAGAGTTTCAAAAGTTTCGGTTATATATATATATATATTTATATATATATATATAGATTATCTTGCTAAAAATTTATGATAAGGAAATCATGTATATCACAATATTCATCTTCTAAGAGAACTCATATTGACTTGAAAAATCTTCCTTTGGATTATCGGTTACAAAAAATGATTTCATCTTATCATCGTATATTGATTAAAATTAAATAAGAAAATATTTTCCAAAAAAAGATCCTTGTCAACCTCTTCAACACAAATTTGAATGACACCCTTAAAAAATATTTTTAGAGCCGCCACTACAAGCTCACACAACTAGTGCATCAATTATTGTTGGCATGATGGCTGCTTAAAGTCAGCCTAAAAACCCCGACTTTCTACAAGTATAAATAGGAGAACTAGTTTTCTAGATTGACATTATATGATTGTGCAATTTTAGTGGAGCGATTCTAAATGGGGTATTAGCTCCTATTGTGATGTGCAAAAACACAAGTGCCTAAACTTCGAATGAGTTTGTTATTTTCTTGGTCACTCTAGGAAGATTATGTTCTTTGGTGTGTCAAGCATGTAACAGAGAGTGTATTTTATTTTAGTGATGTTTGAATGATGTTCTACTAGTACTTTTGCACCCCCACAACAACAAAACATTCATTTGTTAGACAAAGTTACACCGAAGTGTCCTTCATATTTTGTTTGGACTTTTGTAAGAGAAAGATGCTTCCAGGTTAGTGTTTATTCATCTCTATCTATCTTTTGGATGTGTGTTTGGATGCTTAGAAAATTTCCTTGGAAAATGAAAATGAACATGCAACATAATATATACGGGTCATATACACAATGAAAATTGAAGTGGATGATGTTGCTTTCAATATACTGCGTGTTAAATATTAGCACAATAGTACGCATATATAACTCATAAATCAGAGTTTTTTTTTTTTTTTTTTAATCCATTAATTTTTTTATTTTTTATTTTATTTATTTAATTTTTTGGCCATGAATTTTTGGATTCTAAAGCCTGTTGGTGCAAACGTAATATTTGACACCTCTTCCTCTCATCTTTTCCTTGGGCACGTATCTAGTCCAATATCTGAATTAATTCGTATTAGCTCATTAATCACCACAATTAAAAAGAATAAAATAGTCTCTCTCCTTTTAGAAAAATTATTAAATACTCTAGGAGTACCATAAATGCGTACTCCCCCCTCTCACATGAATTGTGGGTCCCACCATAAATTTAATTAGTAGGACCAACAGTTATGTGAGAGGAGGGAGTATGTATTTATAGTACTCTGAGAGTACTCTATTAGGGGTGTCAATGTTCGACCCAACCCATGAACCCGACACGAAATTACAAAAACTTACATGGGATATAATTGAAAATTGAAACTCTACAAACTCTAGATCTCTAAATCCTACAAACCCTAAATCTCTAAACCTTCTTATAAATATCTAATTTTATTTTTTTATTTCAGCCGTACTACTCAGTACTCACTCCTCTATCTTATAGTCTCACGCCCAATTCTCAAACTCAGAGTCTCAAACTGGTAATTGCTCTCTCTCTCTCTCTCTCTCTCTCTCTCTCTCTCTCTCTCTCTCTC